>CAJQZJ010029467.1:0-44859 GCA_907164525.1 Lophiomys imhausi | reverse complement strand
TTCTTCTTGCAGGGACTCTATCACTTTCCATAATGCAGAATTGTCAATGTTTTCATGTGTTTCTGTTGGTGTGTGGTCATCCAAATTGGATGAGCTAGGATGATTCTGCTTTGTTGGAGTCATGATTCCTTGATTTTTTTTTTTTGACCTTTCGCCATTGGATGCATTTAGCTGTCTGTTTTCTGTGCTTCGAACCACAGTGGATGATTTGGTGCAGGGGATGATTTACTTGGCTATCTGTAAGGTCACTGTGGTTTTAATTGCCTGAGGCACTGTGAGCTGGTGCAGCCTATTCCCAGGTTGTGAGTAATTGACCAGGATTGTTTCACTGCTCCCAATTCAGACTTCCCTATGTTGCACTCTGAGTTATCAGCCTGTAATGGTTCTGACAGTATTGGCCTGTTTGCCCAGGCACTGATTCTGTCGGCTTTGTTTGTCATCACGGAGGCTGACAGGGTCTGGCTCCACACCTAATATGTCTGGATTTTTCAGGATACAGCTGTGGACCCGATTTCTGGTTTCTCTCTAGGCTTCTCGCCACAGGGCTGGACGCTATGCCTGATTCCCTTCCTGTCTGCGCTGCCACGGGTCCAGGGGGTACCCCAAGCCCCGGATCCTCCGGCTACCTGAGTGGACCTCTCGTCCCAGCAGCTCAGTCGTGGGTGCACGGATCCCTGGCCCCGTCCATGCATGTCTCTCTCCCCAGATGACCTGCCGTGGGTTTGCGTGGATTTGGCCCTGCCAGCCGTGCTCCCTCTCCAGCTGCGCTACCGTAAGTGTGTGGGATTCGGCCCCTCCTACCCGCCTTTGTGTTCCCAGCTTCCAGCGCTCTCTCGGAACCTCTCGCCCTCTGCTTCACGAGTGGCTGCGGACCGCCCGCTGAGCCCCCTGTTTGTTCCTTGCTACGCCTTCCACTATCTCGCAAAGTTTTTTAATTGGGTATAAGTTCAACCTGATGTGTGGGGAGCCCAACAGGCCAGCGATCTATGGCCAAGTGGACCCTGATTCTGCCTGCTGTAAGTTGGGATCGATCTTACCAGACGCCTCTCCAAATGGGAGTTCCCGAATCCCGGGTTTAGTGGCTATGAGAGATGGGGAGAGCCTTGCCCTGGGACTTTTAACAGTCCCTTGGGAGCTGTGAGTGTTCCCGGGGGAGGGGGGGTCTAGCCCCTCCGGTTTTTGCACAGTGCCAATAACTGTGTTTTTTATGGCTCTTTTTTCCCCGCGTTCAAAATGCGTCAGTGTAGGTCCCCGCAATCTTGGCTCGCCTCCTGTGGTATATTTCTTGATTGCAGCAAAAAGATAGATCATGATTTTAAATCCATTCTGTTAGTCTGTGTCTTTTTATTGGGAAATAGAGACTATTGATATTGAGAAATATCAATAATCAATGATTGTTGATTTCTGTTATTTTATTGTTGTTGTTGCTGCTGGTGGTGGTGGGGTGTGTGTCTGTGTGTTTCCATTTTTTTGTTTTGTTTGTCTAATATTATTTATTCCCTATTTTTTTTCATGGACATAGTTAACTTCCTTAGGTTGGAGTTTTCCTTCTAACACTTTTTGTAGGGTTGGAGTTTTAGATAGATATTGTTTAAATTTTGCTTTATCATGGAATATTGTTTCCTCCATCTATGGTGATTGAAAATTTGTTGGATATGTTAGTCTGGACTGGAATCTGTGTTCCTTAAGAGTCTGCAGAACATCTGTTTAGGCCCTTTTGGGTTTTAGATTCTCCATTTGGAAGTTACGTGTAATTCTAATAGGTCAGCCTTTATATGTTACCTGGTGTTTTTCCATTAAAACTTTCAATATTCATTCTTTGGTCTGTATGTTTAGTGTTTGATTATTGTGTGGCGAGGGAATTTTCTTTTCTGACCCAATATATTTGGTGTTCTGTATGACTCTTGTACACCTATAAACATTTTCTTTTTTAGATTAAGAAACTTCTATGATTTTGTTGAAAATATTTTCTATACCTTTGAGGTTTTTTTTCTTCCTGTATCCCTAGATTTGGTCTTTTCATCGTCTCTCAGATTTCCTCAATGTTTTATGTAAGGGTTTTGTTGTTTTGTTTGTTTGTTTTAAGATTTATCAGTTTCTTTGACTGGTATATCCATTTTTCCCATCATATCTTCAATACCTGACATTTTCTCTATCTCTTGTATTCTGTTGGTGAAGCTTGTCTCTGCAGTTCTTGTTTGAATTTCCAAAATTTTCTTTGCCAGAATTCCCTCGCTTGGGTTTTCCTTCATTGATTCTACTTCCATATTCAAGTCTTGAACCATTTTATTCATTTTCTCACACTGTGTATCCTGAGTTTCTTTAAGAGATTTATTGTTTTTATCTTTAAGGGCCTCTATTATCTTCATACAGACTTTTTCTGGTCTTTTTCTTAGGTATCAGCTATGTTGGAATAGTCAGTGCTTGCTATGGTAGGATTTTTGGGCGTCACTGGATACATATGGTCCTGGATGTTATTGATTGTGTTTTTACACTGACTTTGGGAATCTGGAATTGTGATGATTACAGGACTGAGTGATGGTATCTGTTTTTGTTTCTGTTGGGTGAGTGTTTCATTCCTTGATTTCTGCTTTCTCCTTGTACTTCAGGACAGTATGTTTGTTGTGTGCTGTCTGGTAGGAAATGTTCTGTGGACTTGTCTCTCTGACCTGCTCAGCAAGTGTGTTCCCAGTCAAAGCCTGCTAGTGTTGTGGGTGGAGTGGGATAATGGGACGAGTTGGAGGAGGGAAGGTTGGGGGAGAAGATCTTTGTGACCTGTAGGAGATGGGATCAGAGAGAAATGAGAAGCAGCAGTAGGTGTTCTGCTATAGAGCTGAGTGTGAGACCGGGGGGCTACAGAGGGATTGGATCTGGAAGGGCTGAAGGAGAGGTGTGGTTCTGCTGTCAGCCTATTTGGTGCCCTAGCAGGAATGAACCTTGGATTAACAGGGGTGCCTGCTAGAGTTGAGGGCTGGGACAAAGCAATGAGAGGGGTAGGGAAGTGAGAAGTGAGAGAGCTGTAGGATCCACAGGAGATGAGAATGGGGGGATGGCAAGGGAAGCTGCCACACGTGTTCTGGGAAGAGCTGGGATAAGACTGGGGAATTGGATCTTGGGGAAACAGCCCTATAGATGCTTTTAACAGATATGTATATACAAGAGAAACCTCAGGAATGAGCTAGTACACCAAATATTCAAATTTTCTTTCCTTGTGCATGAAAATTTCGCTACATGCTATGTGTTAGTGCTGAGCTATTTTATCTACTGAGTACTATGTGATAACATGAAAATAGACAAGAAAAGGTATAAGAGTTATCAGTAGAAACTGTTGGAGCAACAGCACTCTGGAGTTGAGGTCCAGGCATTACAAGCGCTGCTTTGTGTTTTATAGTTAGAAAGAATGAGCAAGAAGCTTCATTTTCTTTTCTCATTTAAGCAGAGAGTATTAAAGAATAAAATCCTCATTTATTTTCTAAACACATGGAATCATAGAGCTTTCAGGCCAATCTGGAGTACAGAATAACAATTATCAAGAAGAAAACTTTTTCCTCCAAGTCTTTGGAATTGAATCCAAGGCCACTCACATTGTTGGCAAGTGTTTTATTATTCAGCTATGTACCTAGGCCAAGATTAAAACTTTATCCTATTCAATTACTTATGGTGGCAAGTAATAGAGATAATATAGAGGACAGAAAATTCTGAGGTCAGATGGTGAGAATAAGAAACACAAAAAGTTGCCCCTAGAGGCATTGCAGATGTAACTGCTATGCCACATGTGCATCAGTAGGTGGCAGAGAGGAGAGAGTCTATATCTACATTCAGTGTTCTAACCTGTGAACATCTGAATGAATAGTAGCCTAACATTCCTGGGGAAAAAAAAAGCAAGCTGGATGCTAACACCACTTTGGCATCATGGGGGAGCCTGAGATGATTACCAGACCAGACCCAGGCAGTACCAGTACCAGATGGGTTCCCAGGACAGGACACAAACCAGAGACTAAAAGAACTCTGCCTGGCCCTGGAGGTGGTAGTTGTGGGTGAGCCAGCCCTGAGGTAGTAAGTGTGGGAGAGATAGCTCTGCCTTCTGTCTGTTATGTTGTGGTGTTTGCTAGGGAGAGATACCCTCTCCTCCCTTTTGCCTTCACCACCATTGGCCAACAGGATATATGGCCCAGATGGGGTTACAAGAGCAGGAGAGCTGTCCCTGCCCCTCACATGCTACAGCACTTGGAAGAGAAGGCCCTGTACCTTGCCTGGATAGCACGCTACAGCTCATCCTTGATATGGGGGTTGTGGGTGAGCTAGCCCTGAGGGAATGAGTGTGGGAGAGCCAGCCCTGCCTTCTGTCTGCTATGTAGTGGTGTTGGCTAGGAAGAGATCCCCTTACCTCCCTTTTTCCCTCATCACCATTGGCCGACAGGAGATCTGGCCCAGATGGGGTCACAAGAGCAGGAGAGCTGTCCCTGCCCCTCACATGCTGCAGCACTTGGGAGAGCAGGCCCTGCACCTTTCCATAGTAAAACTGGCCATGCAAGTGGGGGCTGCTGGGCCAGAGCCAGGGCTTTGGGTTGGCCCACCCCAACATCTACCCCCTGGATGAACTGCTGGAGTGCAAGAAGAGGTCAGTTCTACAACCTAGGACTACAGAATCTTCATGACACAAGCAGGTATGGTGTATCTGAGAGGAGTTCCAGTGAGGTTCCAGAATTGATAGAGTAGTAGAAACCAGGGGCCTCATACCAGACCAAGGAATCATTATGCTGAACATTTGCAAGCAGAATGTGTGGACAAAGGGGAACATAGTGGGACATACTGAGATACACTGCAGCTTCCACAATGAGCTGTTATTTTTTATGCTGGGGCAGATTGCAAGGGTGGAGGGTGGGTCTAGGGGGAGGTAGGAGATGGGAGGGAACAGGGTGCATGATGTGAAATTCACAAAATAAAAATTAAAAAAAGAGAAACACATGAAAACATATTCTTTTGTGACCTAACCTGAACTGGCATCATGTTCAGCCAGTCTAACTCTTACTACATACTCAGAGCCATTAGAACTTCATTGGCATGTTTCTTTGAAAGCTGAGTGTTTGATAGTCTTTTGTAAACATCTTCAAACCAATTTGTTGCTGAAGGCATAGGAGACACCAATGAAGTTTAATCTGAAAAACATTCCAAACACTATACCAATTGGATTACAGCTTGACTAAGCACGCATAACAAAAGGTTACACTTATTAGGAGTAACATAAGTGCTACACATAAATAACTGTTCATTTTTCAAAAGATATGTTGTAACATTTACTTGGAGGTTTTAATAAAAATACCTTTTTTCAAGCAGTTTCTGGCTATTTCTGAAGACAAACCAACTAAATTGCTTTTATGTTATTGTTTTATACAGACCAACCATTTGCTGTTTCTGGACTTTCAGGTCAATTTCTGGGATACAGACAATGAGAGTATATCTATTTCTTAGAAGGACTTCTGGGAAAAAAGAATAAGTTAAGAAGGTTAGATGGAAAAAATTTATCCAACCCCTAAACTTGTTCTCTGAAGTTCAGCAAACAAGAACTGAACAATTCTTTCAAAGTCAAAGTTCAACAAGGAGGGTATAAGCAGTGCTTTCAAGGTTAAAGAGCTGTTGTTTAGGAGATTGTAACCAAGCAGAAATGACTATATCAAAATAAAAATACAAACTAAGAGGTGTCAGGATAACTTGAGCTTTTATATTAGCACTGATATATGTAGTTATTATTATTAAACACAGATTTTTTTTAAAAAGCTCCATATCAAAGGAAAAGTCAGACAATTAAAACATACATTAAAGGAAAAATTCTTTTATCTAAATTCTACAGATTATTATGTACACTGAGATAAGTTAGAGGAAGACAGTAAATGATGTAAGGCTTCCTAAGTTTCCTTTTTAATGAAAAAACAAACAAAACAAATTCAAACCTTAGGGTTTCTACAGAAGTCTTGTTTAAGATTTTGAATGTATGCTCCAGTATCTTTTTCCATGTCATGATCAGTGTAGTCATAATGAATGTATTCCTTTTGTGAATTTTTTTGATCCTTATATTAGAAAATGTTTGTTAAGGAGTCCTTACATTACCCTTGAGATCTTCAAGTCTGAGGAAAAGGCTTTGGTGTATGCAAAGCCTGCTTTTCATGGCTCTAATTGTGAGTAAAAGAGATCCTCTGATTGCTGCCTAAACAAGTATGGTGGTTTGAATAAGAATTACCCTTTAGTCTCAAGCATTTTAGCACTTGGTCCCCAGTTAGTGGCACTGTTTAGGAATGTTTAGGAGAAGGTATGTCTTTGCTGGAGAAAGTATGTCACTGGGGTGAGGTTTGCCACTTGTGACTAAAAAGCCTCTCCTTCTAGCTCACTCTCTCTGCTTTGTGCATGTGGCTCAAAATGTCAGCTCTCCATCAAAGAATTTCCATTTGGAGATGGCTGTATTAGTGGCAAGTTTGTCACTGGGCAAGAGAGATCCCTTGCTTCAACTGTAGACAGAATGCTGCCCAAAAAGGACAAAACTTGGAAGCAGGTAAGTCGACAGCCTAGCTCTGCCAAGACAGGGTAGGCAAGTCCTTCATAATTCTGCTTTACAATTAATGTCTGTCAGAGATACTGGGCCAAAAGGCTGAAGATAGATGTTCCAATATATTGAGAGAAATTGGGGACTGTCCAGGCAGCCAGTTTTCTGTCATTTCTTAGTTTTCAAAGCTGCTGGCTGTTCACTTCCTGTTTATTCAGATATATTTATCCTTCTCAGGTCTCTGAGGTGGTTGAAGACTAGATAATTATAGTGTCATAGTTAAATTTTAAGTTGTTTAGGAATTAAAAGGATGCTCTAGGTCTAAGAAGATGTTTCTAAGTTGGTAATGCAAGTTATGATGGAAACTCAGTTAGGTATAGAACTTTAAATTCATCAAGATAGATAGATAACAGAATATTAATATCAGTTGCCAAATTCATATGGATTGGACATTGGGAATATATGTTATACCTTTTAATTTTCATGATTGTTTCCTATGTTCTTATTGTTTTGTATTTATTGTTATAAGAAAAAGAACCTTTTATTGGACTAAAAGGGGGAGTTGTTGGGTGGAAAAAAGATACACTTTACATTGAAAAAAAGCAGATAGGAGGGTTAGGGGGAAAAAGGTAAGAGGGTGGGACCAGGAGGGGGTGGTGGGAGAGGACTGTGATTGAGATGTAACTTGAAGAAATAAATGAATGTTGAAAAAATGTCAGCTCTCAGTTTGCTTTCTTACTGCCTTGCCTCCTTCTCTGCCATGAACCTCTGGAACTATGTGCCCTAATAAACTCTTCTATAACTTTGTCATGATCATGGTGTTTTACCAAGGCAACAGAAAAGTCACTAATACAGGATTTGATACCTGACCACGTTGTTTTGTGAGTAATGTGGAGGACTTTGGAACTTTGACTAAAATAACAGATGAATGCTGTAAGCAGAGCTTAATGAACCATTCTAGTAATGGTTTTGATGGTAGTAATGTTGGGAGCAATATGGACAGTGGAGGACCCGCTCAGGAGGTTTCAGAGAGAAAAAATTTTAGTAATTTGCTAGAAGCCATGCCAATGATATTTTGGCAAAGAATCTGGTCCCTTCTGCCATTGTCCTAAGAACTTTCCTGAAGATAAGTTAGGAAGTAAAGGAATAATTTTGGGGGCAGTAGAAATTTCAAGGCAGCATAATATTGAATCTGTGGCATGGTTATTATAACTGACTATATGCAGATCTATAATGAAAAAGAGCTAGTGAATCAGAAAGAATACACACTGCACAGTTTAGCGCTGGAGAGATGGTTTAGCTATTTAAGGCTAGGCTCATGACAAAAATGTAGAGTTTAAAGAGAAAAAGAGCACAGTAGATATAGTGTTGAAACCAAGGTTTGTGCTGAAATGAAGATCTGTGTACCGGAATGAAGGTGATGGTACCCTCGGGGCAAGACCCCTAGCTAAGCTTCAACTATGAGAGAGAGAGAGAGCATAAGGCATTTTATGCTCTAGAAAGCAACTGCAAACAAAAGCTATGTTAATATGCCTCAATGGTGTGAGTGTCCATCCCAGGCAGCAGAATTGGGCAGTGTTGACCACATGGTGTTAGGTTTAGAGGCATGGCAAGTAGATGATTGTGGAATTTTCCTCCAGGGTTTCAGAAGCACCCTGTGGTCTACAGGGGAGCATCTTCATGGAGGCCTGGAGAGGGCAAGGGACTATGGGAGGTCATTGTATGAAGCTGTGAATCAGAAGCCTGGGTGTCAGTGGAGACCACAAGGTGTTAGGGATGGTAGAGCCTTGAGATATCTGCTAAAAAAAAAAGAGTTGAATGCAGAGAATGGAACCATTTCAAGAAAAAGATATATGTTGAAGGTTTCAAATCTGGAGGAGCAGAGCCATCTAAGCTCTTGAAAACTAACATATCAGACATTGGACACAAGCTACAGGATTTGGTGTTTGCCTTTCTGGGTTCTGGTCTTTGTTTTGGTTCAGTATTCCTTCATTGTATTCCTGTTCCTTCATTTTGGAATATTAATGTATATTTGGTACAATTTTATGTTGGAAATATCTAATCTGCCTTTTGATTTCACAGGGAATTACAATTAAGAGATTGTCACGAGCCTTAGAAGAGACTTTGGACTTTTAAACAGTGATGAGACTGTGAAAGACTATGGGGACTTTTGAAATTGGACTAAATATACTTTGAATTATGATAAACTGTGAGCCTATATGGGTCACAGGGTGGAATGTGGTGGTTTGAATGAGAAATGTCCAAGTCCTTCTCCTTCTGTCTTGAGCAGAGAACCCGGAAGAGGGGGAAGCAGGAAGCTGGCAAAAGTGGTGAGGTTGTCAGTATTCTTTTGGGACAATTGTGCCATCTGGAGCCAGATCCCTGGAGATCTCACCCTAGCAACCTTTGTTAAGGAGTCAGGGGATACCTCTCTGACAAAATTATTGGGTATATTTTAAGCAGTCCTCAAGCTGAATTAATCCCAGTGAGAAAGATAATATCAAAAGGAGGCAAGACCCCACCTATAGGTGACATCTCACAGGATCTAGTGAGAGAGTGCAATCAGCCTGGCCACTCCCAGGATTAAGTTTAAAAATACATTGGGAATGTATTTAAAATTTAATTCAATTTAAAAGAGGCAGGGACCACAGAGTTAGCCCTTATACTGTCTCTGCATCAAAATGTAACTTTTCTTAGTCCACATTTGAGTATTCATGTGTGAAATGAAATGTGTTTTTTAAAAAAAAAAATCACTGTACAAGCCATAGGGTGGAAGACTTCTGAGCAGGGGATGAGAGTGATCTATAAAACTCCCTGCTCTATGTGAAGTTTTTGATATGTGTATGCTTGTGGTTTTTTTTTTTTTTGTTCTTGGAAATGCTGCATGGCCTTTAAAATAAAAAGATGCTTATTTTGTTTGAGCATGCAGGCACATTTACGTGTGTGGGCTTGCATGTGCCACTATATAAGTGTGGAGGTCAGAGGACACATTGTGGGAGCTGCTTTTCTCCTGTGGTCAGGCTTGGTTGCAAGCCCCTTTGCCCACTGAGTCAGCTTACTGTGTATACCCACTCCCTATGTTGAAAACTGTGGTTTTTTTTTTAAATTTGAAATTAAACTATCATTGCATAATTTCCCCTTTCTTCTGTCCAACCTTCCCATATACCCCTTTGCTCTCTCTCACATTCATACATATGACCTCTTTTTCTTTGTTATTATGGGTGCACACGCGTGCACGCACACACACACACATACACACACACACACACACTCTTCCTAAATACATAAACACAATTTTCTCAGTTGGTATAATGTTACTTATATGTATATGATTTCAGAGCTCACCACTTGGTATTAGATGGCCAATTCAGAGATTTTTTTTTTTTTCTAGGAAAGAACATTTTCTCCAGATTTCAGCTTTCATTAGTTGCCTGTAACTTATCCAGAGCTGGGTCCCTATGAGGTTTTCTACTTCAATGTTAGCATGTCTACTGCTGTCATTCTTGTTTAGGTCTTATTTAGACAGCCATGTTGGTGAGACTTTCTGGGTATAGTTTCTCTAACAGTTTTAGGAGATGCAATCTCACAGAAGACATCCTGTTCATCTGGCTCTTATAATCTTTCTGTCCCCTCTTCTGCAATATTGTGGTAGTTTGAATAGGAATGCCCCCCAGAGACTCATGTCCTTTAATACCTGGCCATAGAGAGTGGCACTATTAGGAGGTGTGGCCTTGTTGGAGGAATTGTGTCTCTATGAAGGCAGGCTTTGAGGTCTTATATGCACAAGTCATGTCTAGTGTGACATACAGTCTCCTGCTGCTGCCTACAGAGCAAGATGTAGAACTCTCAGTTACTTCTCCAGCTCCATGTCTGCCTGAAATGCTACCATGCTTCCCACCATGATGATAATGGACTAAATTGCAGAGAAATATCTTGTGTGTCATATGGATGTAGTAGCTGTCAATAAAAAAAAACCTTAGCCTATAGCTGCACAGGAAAGGAAATGGAAGGTGGGACTTCCTGGGAGAGGAGAAAGAAACTCTGGGAAGAAGAAGGGGGAAGGCCTTTTGCCATGAGACACGGAGGGAGACAGACATGATTGTAGGTGTGGAAGGTATAGCTAGCCATGTGCCTGGATGAGGCAAGGTGGATGGGTGAACTTAGATAAGCTACTTGATTCTGCCCAACTATGGCCTAAGCATTGAAATATTAAAAGGTTTTGACATATTTATTTTAAGGTCTAAGGCTGCCCTGGGTTTTAGGTCTTTCTTATCAGGAGACATAAGCCACTGGTCTTCTACACTAAACCTCTGAACTGTAAGCTGCCCCAATTAAATGTTTTACTTTATAAGAGTTGCTATGGTCATGGTGTCTTTCCACAGCAATAAAACCCCAAGACAAATGTTATCTGAGACTTAGATGTAGATGTATCTATTGGTGTTGGGCACCACAAGATCCTTGTTTTTTTGTTTTTTGCATTTTGATTAGTTGTAGTTTTCTGTAATGTTTTACCTTTGTTGCAAAGAGAAGTTTCTTTGATGAGAGTTGAGAGATACACTTTTCTGTGGTACACGGACAAATGTCTAGAATGCAGTTAAGAATCATGCTCATTTAGTAAGGTGTCAGTTGTAGGTTCTCATCCAAGATACATGACCTCTCTGGCCCCAGGTAGTTGACTAGGCTTCTAGTACCAGGCATGGTGTTCCTCTTGTTGAGTGGGACTTAAGTCTAATTAGAGAGACCTGTTGATTACTGACAAAGTATGCATGTTGCTATAGTATTCTTAGGATAATTGTGCTATGCTGGTCATTGTAGTTCATCATAACTATTTAGGATCAGTGGTTGCTTCCCTCCATAGGAAGCTTATGTGGCACCTTCTGGCACTATAAGAGCTAGTTTTCAGGGAGAAAGGCTTTCAGGTTAGATCCATCTCAGAACCTTTGTGCCTGTGCTGTAAGTGCATAGACTTATCTTCTTCCTCTGGGAGGCAGCCAATGGCAACAGCAGTGGCCTATAATATTTGGAAAGTATCTTGCAGTTCCCTGACCAACAACTCATAACAGGGCTTCTCTTGTCTGTTATTGGGTTTTTGTTAGACAATCTATGACCCTGGATGGTGGGGCTCTCCTCCTGTTTTTTTTTTTTTTAATGAGCTTTAAAATATTCAAAAGCTATCCTTAATGTATAAAGATGGAGAACTAATTGGCTTGGTAGAGTTTTTTGGTTTTTGTTTGTTTGGTTTAGGCCTCAGAACATACTCTGAATATACTCTTTATATATATATATATTCTTTTAAATATATATATATATATATTCTTTTTTCTTCTGGATAGCTTTGAACCAGGAAACCAGGATTAGTCAGTTAAAGAGAAACCTAAACTGACTGGCAATGAATTTTAGAAACTTCATCTTTGGCTTTGGCAATATTAGGTATGGCTCATCCTTTCCCCTAAATCTCACTTATAAAACATCATGAAAATACAGGCTATTGTTGGTCTTACCTTTAAGGGTAATTGCTATCCCTCAGAAACAGACAGTTTTGAGCAGTACCAAAATATTGAGAACAAAACAGGCATTTCATCTATGAATTGTGATGGTTCGGGTTGGAAATATCTCCTAAGAGTTTCATGAGTTGTAGGCTTGGTGTTCAGCTGGTGGCATTATTGGGTGATTATTTCACTAGGCCTCTAAACTAATCAATGGATTAACTTATAATTTGGTAGAAATTAGGACATGGGACTCGGGTGGTCAAAGCCAGTCCTAATGGTGTGACTTTGAGAGTATATATGTGTCCAGCTGGCTTCTTGGACTGTTTCCTGGCTACCATCAGGCAAGCATCTGAGCTCAACTGTCCCCTTCCTCCACTGTAGGCTCAGGAACAATGAAGCCAGTTGACCATGGTGCTGAATAAATTTTTCTTCTTTAAAGTTCTTTTCCTCAAGTGTTTGTTACAAGGAAGAAAATGTAGGTAGCACAAATTGTGAGTTGTTTGTACTAAATTGAAACTATATTCTGGGGAAAATGAGGGACATTTTTCAAGGAATTTAATTGTAGCATAATTTCTGGGCTTCCTGAAGATACATTCATTTTATATTAAATAAAATGTTGGCAATAAATATCTTGGTTATTTTCCTCACTGAAGGACAAATTTAAATATTTAGAAATATATATGTAAGTAAAAGTTTTTAAAAAGAAGAATGGCTTGGCATGCATTTTTATAATTTTAAAATTTAGGCTGATAATTTATTTTTGTAATATAAATTTCCAGCAGTAATTTCTCAAGTATTTTTTTAAGAAATAGTATGCTTGTCTGGGCTCTGGGGACACATCAGTGGGCAAGAGACTAAGTTCCTGTTTTTATATATTTCAAGTTAAAGAAATACAATAAATGAGTAAACAAAAAGTGGAGACCACCATCAGATCCATGAGAGGGTTTTGGTTTTTGCTATGAAGAAAAGAATAAGGAAATAAGAGTGATGGCAGTGGGGGTACCAGTACTTGGCAGGCAGAGACAGGTGGATCTTTTTGAGTTTGATGCCACTCTGGTCTACAGAGTGAGTTGCAGGATAGCCAGGTATACACAGAGAAACCCTGTCTTGAAAAAACAAGATAAAACAAAGCAAATGAGTGGGATGTGTCAGTGATAGAGAGCATGCCTATCTTTAGGTTCAGTCTCCAGCACCCCAAATACCAAAACATATTTAAGAATAATCAATTTTGTAGTTACAGATGCTCAAATGAAAAGATAAGAAGAGGTGGCTGCTTGAAGCTTATCCAAGGAGTTAAGTTTAGGATGTAGATAGAAATGAAATAATAAAACACAAGAGTGAAAGGTAGAAGTCAAAAAGGAAGAAAAAATAAAGATGGGTGGAGATGGAAGGAGCTAGCACAAAAGCTCTAGTTGATGTGACTTACAAACACTTGTTTCTGAATAAATAAAATTGATGCACATAAAAATTCAGCATGTGTACCAAAGTTCAATCATACAAGCTGGACATTTCTGTGGTTGAATTTACTGATGAAGCAGTCATTGCTCAGAATATTTGAGAAATATTTACTTAGAAATTGTCTTTCAGAAACAGTTTGTGAACTGCACAGGACTCAGATTGATTTTTTAATTATATATTTACAGTTTATTTTTGGTAAAAGAAAAAGTACTTAACCATTTTCATCACATAACTTTATTCACTGAACTTGGCTCCAAATAGTGTTTGGGTAATTTCTATAAATCAATCAACATTGAAAAGATGAAACACACACACACACACACACACACAGATGCACAGTCACAGCACACATACACTCAAAAAATGAGGAACTGGCCTGATATCCAGCCTGCACTCGACCCACACCACAAGAGCAAAGGTAAGTGAGATTATTTTTTTCCGGAATTTCCAACATGGTAGCACAGTGTGAACTGTAGCAGAGAGGCAGAGACCTAACCCAGTCACAGCAAAGCAATTAGGAGCCAAGACTGCCTGCAAACAGAGCCCGGGACAGTGTGTCCTCCACAAATACTGGGGCGGGTGGGTAACTCACCCTAGCACCCAAGCATCTGAGGCAGGCAACAACAGGCGCACTGAGGCCGACATCTGTTGTGGGTGGAGCTCCCTGCCTGCACAGTCAGCCCAGGTGGGGAGCCAGAACGACTGGGTCAGTGAGAGGAGAACACAGACCCAACCATAGCTCTACCTGCCTTTCTGAGGAGACCTGTCAGCTCCCAGGTCCTCAGAGGCTAGCCCTCTCCCCACTCCAATCCCCTCTATATTGGTCCAATTGGGTCACAAGCAGTTGAGGAGAGCAGCAGCCACCCTCCTCTCCGAGAGCCAGTCAGTCTATTACAGGAATCTGCCCGCCATCTGGAGGTAAACACCAGGATCTCAGGATCAGCCAACCCCCAGGGCAGGGAGTTTTCCTGAGCACCAAGATCAGCTGACAAAAGAAACAAACAGATAACACCTGGGTCCATCTGATGACAAAAGGTCAGCGCAAGAACATGGTAAAAAAAAAACCAAAACAATAGGATGTCTCCAGATCCTAGCAATAATGCTACAGACAACTCTGGACAGCTGAACCCAATTGAAGCAAAGGAAAATGACCTTAATCCTACGCTTATATTAATAATAGAAGGCCTAAGGGAGGAAATCAAATACCTCAGAGAGCAACAACAAAGTACTGCAAAGGAGGTGATAGAAATGAATAAAGCACTTAAAGGAATGGAAGACCTGAAAAGGGAAGTTGAAGCAATGAAGAAAATCCAATCTGAGACATCTATAGAACTGGAAAACCTTAAGAAAAGAATCGGAACTACAGACACTAGCATCACCAACAGAATACAAGAGATGGAAGAAAGAATTTCAGGCTCAGAGGATAAAATTGAAGAAATGGATACATCTGTCAAAGAAAATGTCAAATCTAAAAAAGTCCTGACACAAAACCTTCAGGATTTCAAGGACACAATGAAAAGACGGAATCTCAGAATAATAGGAATAGAAGAAAGAGAAGAGTCCCACCTCCATGGACCAGAAAATATCTTCAACAAAATCATTGAAGAGAATTTCCCAAATCTAAAAAAACAGATGCCTATAACTGTACAAGAAGCTTACAGAACCCCAAATAGACTAGACCAGAAAAGAAAATCTTCCCGCCACATAATAATCAAAACACTAAATGTACAGAACAAAGAAAGAATTTTAAAAGCTGCTAGGGAAAAGGGTCAAGTACCATATAATGGCAAACCTATCAGAATCACACCTGACTTTTCTTCAGAGACTCTAAAAGCCAGAAGGGCCTGGACAGACATCTTGCAGACCCAAAAAAAAAAAACACAAATGCCAGGCCAGACTACTATTCCCTGCAAAATTGTCAATCAACATAGATGGAGAAAACAAGATATTCCATGACAAAGCTAAATTCAAACAATATCTATACACAAATCCAGCTCTACAGAAGATGTTAGAAGGAAAACTTCAACCCAAAGAGATTAACTACACACAAGAAAGCACAGGAAGCAAATAGCATGCCTGCAGCAAAAACAAAAGGAAAGAAGCTCACTCACACACTATTTCTACCAACATCAAGATGGCAGGAAGTAACAATAACTGGTCATTAATATCTCTGAACATCAATGGACTCAATTCCCCAATAAAAAGGCACAGGCTAGCAGAATGGATGCGAAAACAGAATCCCACATTCTGCTGTTTACAAGAAACACACCTCAGCAAAAAAGATAGACATTATCTCCAAGTAAAGGGCTGGAAAAAGATATACAAAGCAAATGGACCCAAGAAAAAAGCTGGAGTAGCAATTCTAGTATGCAACAAATTGGATTTTCAACCAACATTAATCAAAAGAGATGGGGAAGGACACTATATACTCATCAAAGGAAAAATCCACCAAGATGAAATTTCAATACTAAACATCTATGCCCCAAATGTAAGACCACCCACATTCATTAAAGAAACACTACTGAAGCTCAAATCCCACATTGAACCTCACACATTAATAGTGGGAGACTTCAACACACCCCTCTCACCACTGGACAGATCAACAATCCAGAAACCAAACAGAGAAATAATGAACCTCACAGATGTCATGAATCAAATGGACCTAATTGATATCTACAGAACATTTCACCCCAAAACAAAAGAATACACTTTCTTCTCGGCTCCTCACGGAACCTTCTCCAAAACCGACCATATAGTCGGTCACAAAGCAAGCCTCAACAGATACAGGAAAATTGAAATCACTCCTTGTAACTTATCAGACCATCATGGAATAAAGCTAGGCTTCAACAGTAACAAAAACAACAGAGTGCTTGCAAAAACATGGAAACTGAACAACTCTCTCCTCAATGACCTCTGGGTCAGGGAAGAAATAAAAAGAGAAATTAAAGTCTTCTTAGAACTCAATGAAAATGAAGGCACAACATACCCAAACTTATGGGACACATTGAAAGCAGTGCTAAGAGGAAAGTTTATAGCTCTAAGTGCCTTCAAAAAGAAACTGGAGAATTCCTATACTAGCCACCTAAAAGAACACCTGAAAGAGCTAGAACAAAAAGAAGCAAACACTCCCAAGAGGAGCAGACGAGAGCAAATTATCAAACTCAGGGCTGAAATCAACAACGTAGAAACAAAAAGAACAATACAAAGAATAGACAAAACCAAGAGCTGGTTCTTTGAGAAAATCAACAAAATAGACAAGCCCTTAGCTAAACTAACTAAAAGGCAGAGGGAAAATACCCAAATCAACAAAATCAGAAATGAAAAGGGGGAAATAACAACAGACATTGAGGAAATCCAAAGAATCGTTAGGTCCTACTTCAAAAACTTGTACTCCACAAAATTGGAAAATCTAAATGAAATGGACAATTTTCTTGATAGAGTCCACCTACCAAGGTTAAATCAAGAACAGGTAAACAAATTAAACAGTCCAAAACCCTTAAGGAAATAGAAGAAGTCATTAGACGTCTTCCAACCAAAAAAAGCCCAGGCCCAGATGGTTTTAGCACAGAATTCTACCAGACATTCAAAGAAGAGCTAACACCAATATTCTTCAAACTCTTCCACAACATAGAAACAGAAGGAATACTGCCAAACACATTCTATGAGGCCACAGTTATCCTGATACCTAAACCTCACAAAGACCCAACGGAGAAAGAAAATTTCAGACCAATTTCCCTTATGAACATGGATGCAAAGATACTTAATAAAATACTTGCAAACCGGATTCAAGATCACATCAAAAGTATCATACACCATGATCAAGTAGGCTCCATCCCAAGAATGCAGGGGTGGTTCAACATTAGAGAATCCATCAATGTAATCCACCACATAAACAAGCTGAAAGAAAAGAACCACATGATCATCTCATTGGATGCTGAAAAGCTTTTGACAAAATACAGCACCCTTTCATGATAAAAGTCTTAGAGAGATCAGGCATGTAAGGACCATATTTAAACATAATAAAGGCAATTTACAGCAAGCCAATAGCCAACATCAAACTAAATGGAGAGAAACTTACAGCATTTCCTCTAAAATCAGGGACAAGGCAAGCCTGCCCACTCTCTCCATATCTCTTCAATATAGTACTTGAAGTTTTAGCTAGAGCAATAAGACAACTAAAAGCGATCAAGGGGATACAAATTGGAAAGGAAGAAGTCAAAGTATCCCTATTTGGAGATGATATGATAGTATACATCAGTGACCTAAAAAATTCCACCAGACAACGTCTACAGCTGATAAACTCCTTCAGCGAGGTGGCCGGATATAAAATCAATTCAAAAAAATCAGTAGCCCTTCTTTACACAAACGATAATTGGGCTGAGAAAGAAATAAGGGAATCAATACCCTTCATAATAGCCACAAATAATATAAAATACCTGGAGGTAACTCTAACCAAGCAAGTGAAAGACCTGTATGATAAGAACTTCAAGTCCCTGAAGAAAGAAATTGAAGAAGATATCAGAAGATGGAAATATCTCCCTTGTTCATGGATAGGTAGGATCAACATAATAAAAATGGCAATCTTACCAAAAGCAATATACAGATTCAATGTGATTCCTATCCAAACACCAACTCAATTTTTTACAGATCTGGAAAAAACAATTCTCAACTTCATATAGAATAACAAAAGACCCACAATAACTAAATCAATCATGTACAATAGCAGAACATCTGGAGGTATCACCATCCCGGATTCCAAGCTGTACTACAGGGCAATAGTAATAAAAACAGCATGGTACTGGTATAGAAAAAGACCTGTTGACCAATGGAATCGCATTGAAGACCCAGAAATAAACCCACACACCTATGGTCTCTTAATTTTTGATAAAGAAGCCAAAAACATACAATGGAAAAAGGAAAGCATCTTCAATAAATGGTGCTGGTCTAACTGATTGTCAACATGTAGGAGAATGCAAATAGATCCATACTTATCACCCTGTACAAAACTTAAGTCTAAGTGGATCAAGGACCTCAACATAAAACCAGACACACTAACATTAATAGAAGAGAAAGTGGGGAAAAGCCTTGAACTCATTGGCACTGGTAGCAACTTCCTGAACAGAACACCAATGGCTCAGGCACTAAAACAAACAATCAATAAATGGGACCTTATAAAATTGAAAAGCTTGTGTAAGGCAAAAGACACTGTCCTTAGAACAAAATGGCAGCCTACAGATTGGGAAAGGATCTTCACCAACCCAACATCTGACAGAGGGCTAATATCCAAAACATATAAAGAACTGGAGAAATTAAACACCAAAAAAATCAAATAACCCCATCAATAAATGGGGTACAGAGCTAAACTGAGAATTCAAAGAAGAGGAATCTCTAAAGGCTGAGAGGCACATGAGGAAATGTTCAACATCTTTGGTTATCAGGGAAATGCAACTTAAAACAACTCTGAGATTTCATCTCACACCTGTCAGAATGGCTAAGATCAAAAACTCAAATGATAGCACATGCTGGTGAGGATGTGGAGAAAGGGGAACACTCCCCCATTGCTGGTGGGGCTGCAAACTTGTGCAACCACTTTGGAAATCAATCTGGAGATATCTTAGAAAATAGGAATAAATCTACCTCAAGACCCAGCCATACCTCTCTTGGGCATATATCCAAAAGATTTGAAACGAAACCACAAGGACATTGCCTCAACAATGTTCATAGCAGCTTTATTTGTAATAGCCAGAAATTGGAAATAACCCAGATGTCCTTCAACTGAAGAATGGATAAAAAAACTGTGGTACATTTACACAATGGAATATTACACAGCTATCAGAAATGAGGAAATCATGCAATTCGAAACCAAATGGATGGAACTAGAAAAGCTCATCCTAAGTGAGCTGACGCAGTCCCAGAAAGATAAACATGGTATGTATTCCCTTATAAATGGATATTAAGCATACATCAGAGGATAATTATCCCACAACCCACACACCCAAATAGATAGGAACCTAGCATATCTATCCTAGGAAAAATTCTACCCACCAGTGAGTCATGGAATCTGCTGCAGGTTAGTGAAACACCACACCCTAGATGGTGTGCCTTATCAAGCTCCAGTACAAGTGGAAGCTCTTGGCCCTCACATGACACAAGATCTGAGGGAGTATGATATGTGAGGCCCCACCTCATCTGAGGAGAAGGAGAGTACCAAGTAGAGGAACAAGGAGGGAGGGAGGGAGGGAAGGAGGGAGGGAAGGAGAGAGGGAGTGAAGGAGAGAGGAAGGGAGGGGCCAGGAGAGGAGGAGGGATGAAACTATGTTCTAGAAGTAAATAATACTTTTTTAAGCTTAAAAATATAATAAAAATACAACATAAAATTTTCAAACTATAATTTACCAAGGGTATAATTGCCTTACTGGCATGAAAGGAAAATGGCCTTAATTTCAGATTGGATGTTAGACTGCAGATAGCCACAGAGATTACACAAACTTGATAGCAGCTTAAAAGTTCTTTTTTTTTTAGAGGTGTAGGCTATTTCCACAGTTTGGCATTGAAAAGCAGGTAACAGCTTTAAAACTCTGTAAATAAATTAAAGGTGACAGCTGTTTAACCTGATATTGCAAACCTCCAAGTGTTGAAAAAACTTAGAGCTGAGGTAAAATAATGCATGATATTAGCCCATGCCTTTACCTCCATCAGAGACAGGAGGATCACTATAGAGTTAGTTGACTTATAAATTCTAGAGTTACAAGAAACAGGGTTGTGATGGTGCACACCTTTAGTCCCATTATTTGAGAAGAATACACCCTTAATCCCACCACACTAGAGACAGAAACAGGCAGATCTCAGAGCTCAAGGTCAGCCTGATACAAAACAAGCTCTAAACAGAGAAAAACTTTGATCCAGGGGTGGATGAGTACATCTTTAATCGCATCAGTTGGGAACCACATTTCTTTGATCCCAAAACTTAGAATGCAGAGACAGGCACATAGGATTCGGAAGGATTTAAGTTTAAAAGCTACTTACAAAAGGCAGGCTGCAATTCAAACAAATTGTCCTTTGAGATCTCAAAATACATACACTAAAGATTTGTTTAGCTCCAAAATATCAAAATAATTTCTTCTTTAATCTGGATTGAAAGGTAATACTTTATATATTGTCAAAAAACCAAATTTGCTCCAGGAAAAATATTGCCTGCTCCCCCCCTCAAAAAAAGGTAATTGTCCCAGAGTTACCATTAGGGCAGGGCTCTGTTCTTATCTTTCCAGGAGATTTAAAGCATCCATTCAAGGAATCCAGGGACAACTGGACAACGGAAACCTCAGCAGAAAACAGATCAGACACCAAAGAAGACGAGTGGCCCAGATGATCGAGCCTTGCAGACTTCCTCAATAGCTGTTTCCTCAAAAGTCTACAACCACAACAACTCAAAATTTCTAAGATCATTCAGCTCCACAGACTGCTCCAGCCAGAACTTCAGTAAAGCTCTGAAGATCAGCTTCTGTCTATGAACTTCTAAGGACATCTAAATATCTGAGCACAGAAGGACTGAACATAAATGATTCTATTAACATATTAACATTTTTAACCATTTTTCCATTCTTATTTGGGCCCCAAACAGGTTTACTATGTCCAAAATCAGCAGGAAGTCATTTTAAGAGAACAACATTCCATCCCCAGAAGGTGGGGAGGGTGTTTCCCCCCCCCCTTGGTTATTTGATGGATAACAGAAAATTTTGTTATTTAGGGGAAAAGACTACAAGCTGTTAAATGGTCCTGTTAAATGGGTTTTGGAGGTTAGACCCAGGGACTTCTCTCTTTTTCTTTTCTGTATCCTTCTTTCTCTCCTATGTAGGAGTGAACAGACTTGAGAAAAATGGGACATAGACATAGTAGAGGAAAGATCAAGAAAAAAGGATAGATTATTGAATATGGCCTTATACCTTCATATATTGATACAAAGTTAATATTATATTTGGCTAAATTGGTATTGATCATTGTATATTAATGCAAAATTAAGATTGTATTGGGCTACATCAGTATTGATCTTTTTATATTGATACAAAATTATGATTATATTTGGCCACAATGATATTGACCCTTATATATTGATGTAAAATTAAGATTGTATTGGGCTACATTGGTATTGATCTTTGTACATTGATACAAAATTAAGATTATATTTGATCACATTGGTATTGATCTTTGTATATTGATACAAAATTAAGGTTAATGCTTCTTAAAGGTATTGTTCCTAGTAATGCTTAAAAATGAAATGTAAAGTTTTGGCCTCTTGCTACCAACTGTCATAAACTGTTTAGGATAATTAAGAAAGGGAAACTAATAGTCATGTGTCGCGTCCCTCTCGACCAGCAAGAATGACACAACTCGCAAAAGCTCTTCTCTAGCAGTTTATTCAGGTCCCTTGAAAACAGTCTTCCGAATCCCTGCTTGTGTCTCTGCTTCTCTGCTTGTGTCTCTGCTTGTCTGCTTGTGTCTCTGCTTGTGTCTCTGCTTCTCCTCCCCCAAGCCCTTATATGCCTACTCAAACCCAATCAGATCATGCCACCTGGTGATCCAAGACAGGCTCACAAAAGGAGGAAGCACACCGGGCTAGGCAGCTGCTACCAACTAAGGCTTGTTTACAGCTAAGCTTGAGCTTTCTGGCATCAAGCCAGGTGCCATCTTAGGGTTGCGGCTCACCACAGTTTTGTGGCTCGCCACAGATCCCCCTTTTTGTTTTAAAACGCAACAGGCAAGGGTAGAGGTCTGATCTCTGATATGCATGTAAAGGACATTGTAATGACCCCATGCCCAGTAGCTAACCAGGCTGGTGCCATACCCATCCGGTATCTTTTTCTCAGAGATGGAAAACTAGGATACCAACCCATATGCAATCAAACATGCCCTTCTTGAAGTCGCTAGAAGCTGACCCCAAGTGCAGTGCTTAGCCTCGCATCCTGAGCGTGATGATAGCTTAGTCCTTTAGGACAGTCAACCAAGCTTGCGGCTGTCCAGCCTCCAAGGCAGCAAAGGCCTGCACCAGCATGGCATTACTTCTCCTCTGTGAAATCCTCATCTTACAGATACACCATAGGGCAATGAAACTGACTAGGAAGAGCATGCCTCCTAGGGCACCCATTCCCGCCCATTCCTTCAGATGATTCATGGCTCAGAGGATCCATGTTGACAGTCCTCAACAACAGAGACATCAACCCGGGTGGAATTCACATGCACGATGGCAGTTCTCAGATTCTGTATCAGCTTATCAAACTCGCCAGACCAATTTCCTGTAAGATACTGAGAGAGTTGCTTAGACAAATTTTCAGCTACAGTATAATTTTGATATGGCACAGGGGTCACAAATAATCCAGTCATTTTCCACTCACAGCCAACCTGGGCCACAATACATCCAAGGCCGTGGCTACATTGGCTGACAAATTATTCAAGGTAGCGGCAGTCTGTACTGAGGCATCCAGGCTTCCAACCCCTTGTTCTTATAAGGGGTGATAGCTGATTTACACTCTTTTGTACATTGTTCATACACAAGTTGTTTAATTAAGGGCACTGCCAAATCAGGGTCTCCAAATACCGTCTCAGCTGCTTTAACCATTCTAGCCACGAAGTCTGAGAAAGGCTCCAGGGGATCCTGAATAATCTTAGTTAGATTGTTATCCACTGCCCCTTTGTTAGGCAATGATTTCCAAGCTCTGGTTGCAATTAATTGATTTTCTCAAACACCTGAGCTGGATACCCAGTTTGTTGTTGAGCAAATCGACCTTGCCCAAGAAGCATGACCACATCCCAGGCTGGGTTTCCTGCTGCATGATTAGCAGCAGCTTGTTTATTAGCAAACTCAATCAAGAAAGCCTTCCAATCTAAATACTGCCCAGAGGACAGGCAGGCACGTGCCAAGCTCATCCAGTCACTAGGAGTCATGTAATAACGACTAAGAGCTTCCACCTGAGCTACAGTGAAAGCAGCATTAATCCCATAAGTGTGGACAGACTCAGCAAGTGCTTTAATTACCTTAAAATTGAGGGGTTCATGATAACGATTTCCCCCTCCATCCTGAAAGACAGGGTAGTACAGCTCATGTCTCACTTCCCTCCAGACATTTGGACAGAATGACCACCCACTAGGACCACTCGGAGGGGAAGTCTCATTATATGAAGGCGGCGCCAACACAGGCGGCCCCGGACCTGAGGGCTCTATCCGGGTGCAGTCAGAATTCTTCCTCAAAGATGACTTCTCCATATCCTTTGCTAACATTTCAAGTTCCTCTTCAGACTCTGAGCTATCCTCTTCCGAAATATCTTTCCCAGATTTGACCAAACGCTCCTCTTTTAACTGCTCTAATGCCTCTTGTCCCTTTTCCATGGCCTTGCAATATCTCTGATCTTTTAAACAATTACGAACAAGTCTCCAAATAGGCCGTGCTCCTCCCTGCAATGTACCATGCTCCCAGGCAAAATCTAGATCTCTCCCAAGCTTATCCCAGCAACTGATAAAGGCCAGCATTCGCTCCATTTCTGTGAGGCACTCTCTGCTTTCCTCACCTTGCTCTGCCAGTTGTGTCTTCTACTCGTCCGAATCACAGAACTTTATTGCTCCCTCCCGGAGACCTTATTGCCTCTTTACCGAGGTCCTTATTGCTCCCTCCCGGAGACCTTATAGTTCGCAACTTCCCGCAAAACTTTACCTTTAGTTCGCAATTTCCACGAAACTTTACCTTTAGTTCGCAATTTCCGCGAAACTTTATTGTCCCAATTTATCCCGGGAACTTACCAGTGCACTGCCCCTAACTGCAAGAGTTCTGAGTCTTTTCTGGTTCCCCGTATGGGCCACCACTTGTCGCGTCCCCCTCGACCAGCAAGGACGACACAACTCGCAAAAGCTCTTCTCCAGCAGTTTATTCAGGTCCCTTATAAACAGTCTTCTGAATCCTTGCTTGTGTCTCTGCTTGTCTGCTTCTGTCTCTGCTTGTGTCCCTGCTTCTCCTCCCCCAAGCCCTTATATGCCTACTCAAACCCAATCAGATCATGCCACCTGGTGATCCAAGATAGGCTCACAAAAGGAGGAAGCACACCGGGCTAGGCAGCTGCTACCAACTAAGGCTTGTTTACAGCTAAGCTTGAGCTTTCTGGCATCAAGCCAGGTGCCATCTTAGGGTTGCAGCTCACCACAGTTTTGTGGCTCGCCACAGTCATGCAAACGTGTCATTTTGTTAGTTACTATGACAGTCTATCACAGTTATTTTCTAAGCTACTCAGAAATCAAGTTGCTAAGAGACAAGCAATATTTGCTTATCTAAATATAAGAGAGAGATAGGGCATCTTCAAAAACCTCAAGAGATCTGCAGAATATGGCATTCAAAGATGTTTTCTTAACTTAAGATTTTGTGATATCGAGACATGTCAGCTCCTGACACTACCCCCTATTCTACTCCAAGTAGAAGATGAGCATCGAAGAATCTCCAGTGGGAGATGAATGAATTGGTGGTAAGCCTTTCTCTTGGCAAGAAAAACTCCTTGCTTCAACTGTAGACAGACTTCTGTCCAAAAAGGACAAAACTTGGAAGCAGATAAGTCGACAGCCTAGCTCTGCCAAGACAGGTAGGTAAGTCCTTCATAACCCCTGCTCTACAATCAATGTCTGTCACAGAAACAGGGCCAAATGACTGAAGATAGATGCTGTAATGTATGGAGAGAAAATGGGAACTGTCCAGGCAGCCACTGGTATGTCATTTCTTAGTTTTGGAAGCTGCAGGCCCTGTACTTCCTATAAAATAAGATATATTTATCCCTCTCAGGTCTCTGAGGTGGTTGAAGAATAGATAGCTAGAGTCTCATAGTTAAATTTTGAGTGTTTAGGAATCAAGAAGGTGTTCTGGATCTAAGAAGATATTTTTAAAATTGTGAGGCAAGTTAGTATGAAAGGTGAGTTAGATATAGAACTTTAAACTCATGGAGATGGTTAGATAGTAGAATGTTAAAGTCAGGTGCCAAATACATATGGAACGGACATTGGGAATGTATGCTAAGCCGTATAACTCTCATAATTGTGGCCTATTTATTTCTGTTGTTTTGTATTGTCTTTATAGTTATAAGAAAAAGAACCATTTGTTTGACTGAAAGGGAGATCTGCTGGGGGGAAAATAAATACCTTAAACTAAAAAAAAAAAAAAGGGGAGAGGATGGGAGGTTGAGGGGGAGGAGGGAAGAAGGGGGGGACTGGAGGGGGGAGTAGAGAGGGGATTGTGATTGAAATGTAACTTGAAGAAATAAAAAATAAATTATTAAAAAAATTTGTAGATAGTTGGAATGCAAAAAAGTATAGATATTGTGGAAATGATGGCATGACATCATGAATATAGTTAATATTTATTTATGGAGACAATGGGAATGATCATGAATATATTTAATATTGCAGATTTTTATAGTTAAAAATGGTTGATATGGTAAATTTTGTTTTGTGTACATTTTTTTACCACCACTGAAAACTAGAAAAACTATTCAATGATTGTACAAAAATAAAGGAAAGAAGAAATATATCCCAAAATTCATACGATGAAGAGGTGGTGGAGATGTTGCTGTATTCCAAGCATCCTTGCTTCCCCCCTCTTTTTTCTCCAACCCCATGAAGTCTGTAAATAGCTAAGTAGCGTGGGCAGATAAAGGCTGTTTGATTTGCTTGTTAAAATCTGATTCCTTCATTCAAATTGATTAAGCAACCCTGTGCACTCTATTCTTAAAGAATATACCAATGGCTAAGTCTAGAATTAAACTCCCTAAATTGCTGCCTAAATTTGAAACTGAATATAGTTGTTTTATGTCTATAATGTGGGATGATATTTTATGAGCAGATAATAACTTATAGTGTCTTTCAAACTTAGGAAGAAGCAGAGGCAGTTTTATACCTGGTCATGGTCCAGGTAGCGCCTTAGTAAACCGTGAAGCCTGAACCTCTTATTCCTGATAAGTTTCTGTGGTTATCAGCAAAGGCTGTGCCAGTGAGTGCAGTCCAGCGTACAGATAGAAGGTAGTGTCTGCTGACACAGGATAACTAAGGGAACATGAGAAGGGATGGGAGTGGCCAATCTGTACTTGCTGAGAACCAAAGTGAATCTGACAAGGATAGGAATCATGTTTACAGTCAAAAGATGTCTTGACTTGCTTGTGATCCATGGATAGTAAGGATTCCTTTGACTTATTTTTTAAACAATGTTTTTTTATATTAATCAACCTCAAACCTATATAATACACCATAAATCAACTTATTTAAATAATTAAAGGGTTGCCACCTATATAAAAACATGACACGCCAAACAGGTTTACTTACTTAAAAAGAACCTTTAAATAGGAGATCAAGGGGGATACAAATTGGAAAGGAAGAAGCCAAATTATCCCTATTTGCAGACAATATGAGAGTGTACATAAGTGACCCCAAAAATTCCACCAGAGAACTCTTACAGTTGATGAACACCTTCAGCAAGGTGGCTGAATACACAATTAATTAAAAAATTATAAGCACTTCCTTATACAACAAATAAATGGGCTGAGAAAGAAATTATGGAAACAACACCCTTCACAATAGGCACAAACAATATAAAATACCTGGGGGTAACTCTAACCAAGCAAGTGAAAGACCTGTACGACAAGAACTTCAAGCCCTTGAAGAAAGAAATTAAAGAGGTCATCAGAAGATGGAAAGTTCTCCCATGCTCATGGAAAGGTAGGGTCAACATAATAAAAATGGCCATCCTGCCAAAAGCAATATACAGATTTAATGCAATTCCTATCAAAATACCACCACAATTCTTTATAGACCTGGAAAAAGCAATTCTCAACTTCATATGGATTAACAAAAAACCCAGAATAGCTAAGTCAATCCTGTACAATAAAAAAAAATGTGGAGGTATCACCATCCCAGATTTCAATCTGTACTACAGAGCAATAGTACTAAAAACAGCATGGTACTGGTATAGAAACAGACCAGTGGATCAATGGAATCAAATTGAAGACCCAGAAATGAACCCACACACCTATTGTCTCTTAATTTTTGACAAATAAGCCAAAACCATACAATGGAAAAAGGACAGCATCTTCAACAAATGGTGCTGGTCTAACTGGTTGTCGACATGTGAAAGAATGAAATTAGACCCATACTTATCACCTTGTACAAAACTTAAGTCCAAGTGGATCAAAGACCTTAACATAAGGCCAGACACACTAAATCTATTAGAAGAGAAAGTGGGGAGAACCCTCAAACTCATCGGCACAGGTGACAACTTCCTGAACAGAACAGCAACAGCTCAGGACCTAAGATCAACAATCAATAAATGGGACCTCATGAAACTGAAAAGCTTCTGTAAGGCAAAAGACACTGTCATTCGAACAAAATGGCAGCCTGCAGATTAGGAAAAAATCTTCACCAACCCCACATCTGACAGAGGGCTAATATCCAAAATCTGCAAGAACTCAAGAAATTAAATGCCAAGAAATCAAATAATCCAATCAAAAAATGGGGAACAGAGCTAAACAGAGAATTCACAAAGGAGGAAACCCTAATGGCTGACAGACACTTGTTGCTCAACATCCTTAATCATCAGAGAAATGCAACTCAGGATGACTCTGAGATTCCATCTCACACCTGTCAGAATGGCTAAGATCAAAAGCTCAAATGACAGCACATGCTGGCCAGGGTGTGGAGAAAGGGGAACCCTCCTCCTTTGCTGGTGGGAGTGCAGGCTTGTGCAACCACTATGGAGGTTAGTCTCGTGATATCTTACAAACCATGGAATAGCTCTGCCTCAGGACCCAGCCATACCACTTCTGGGTATACATCCAAATGATTCCTCAACAAACCACAAGGAAGTTTCCTCATCTATGTTCATAGCAGCCTTATTTGTAATAGCTAGAAACTGGAAACAACCCAGATGTCCCTCAACTGAAGAATGGATTAAAAAACTGTGGTACATCTATACAATGGAATACTTCTCAGCTATCAGAAACAACGAAATCATGAAATTTGCAGCCAAATGGATGGAACTAGAGAAGCTCATCCTGAGTGAGCTAACCCAGACTCAGAAGGATGAACATGGCATCTATTCATTTATAATCAGATTTTAGCCATAAAATACAGAATACTATACTACAATGAATTCACCAAAGGGAACATGAACATAGACTTTGTTACCTGTCAATGAGACACTTTTCCCTAGTGGTGCTGTCTTTTAGGCCCCCAGTGTATGAGGAGGCTCTTGGCCCTCATATGACTGCTGAACTGGGGAGGGGAACTGTTATGTAGGGACACTCCTCTCTGGAGGAGTGGGATGGAAGGGATGGAGGGTAGAGGGTGGGAGGGCGGGATTGGGAGGGGTGGAAAGAGGACTCTGTGATGGAGATGTAACCTGAAGTAATAAATAAATAGTTTAAAAAAAGAACCTTTAAATAATATAACTTCAAAGATCATCAAAATTTTATGTGATAAGACAAGGTTTTCAGAAACATTAACCAAGTAATTAACCAATGGCTGAATCTACTTCAAAATATGATACTGAGTGTTCTGTATATAATATATTTTGCACTTTGAAAAGGAAATGAAACTAAAAAGAATTGTAATTTGTTCTTTCTGATATCGAAAAAATAAATTAAAATAAATAAATAAAACACAGTACGCAGAAGTGACTTGTAAAAAAATGTTATGTGTAGCTATTGCTAAGACACTTAAATGCAATTTTATCTTGAGAAACCTAGTACCATACTTGCTGTGTAATCATCTTTTTTCTTAAGTCCCTGTCCCTTTTAATGCTTCTGTATTAAACCTATACTAATTTTTAAAAATAAAATCCAACCTTGCTTCATAAGATTTCATCCTGAGAATTTTTTTCCTGCAATGTAGCAAATTATTTTGTCTTCACCTGAGTAGAGGTCTATAAAAAGCAACCCCTGGGCTGATATATGTAGCAACACTGGATATGGCATATTCTGCTACACACATGGATATAGCATGTTCTGCCACATACTACCACTGACAAATGCCATCTAGTGCTTAAATTAAAAACCCAAATACATTTCCTAGATACACTTCTCCTACCCCTATTTTCTCATACCAATTTAATACAAATTTGCCACTGACCTACATTTTATCCTTACCAACCCTTAGCCTTTTCCTAACTTCCTTCTTTCTGAGGAGCTATCTCTGACGTATTCATTTGGATTCAATTTCAGTTACACAGAAGGGCAATAGGTAAGAAATACACAATCTCAAGTTGTGATATGTAAATCCTAAAGATACAAGCGTTCCTGTCAGCCATTCTATCCTTTAGGCAATATTAAATAATGCTCTTTGAGACAATTAATAGAAAAAAGATCAAAATATTTTTTCAGAAAAGATGATACTAGCACAATTTATTTGTTTATTTCTTCATAAACAGACTTTTTTTCTTGTCTGACTTAATTTCTCTTGCACATATTTTGGCTTAGTTATTCTGCCTTTAAACATATTAACTGCTAAAAGTTATCAGTCACAATTCCTATGCCAAGTGCCTCTAAAATGGCTTCCAGGGATCTTGCCTCCTGGGCTTCAAGGCCCAGTGTTATTCTCTGCCTCTCCAATGTTGGATGTGCTTTAGACTCTCAACAAATTCAACATGATAGCTGTGATAGGTTATCATTTCTAAGGTTAGATTATAAAAAAACAGATGTCTTCCTTCAATTTGGATGCTCTTTCCTGGGTTACCTGTGGTAAGGAAAATCAGCTGTCATGCTGTAAGTTAAGTTTATGAAGAAACCACACGGTGGAGAATCTAGACCAACCAACAACCATGTGCACATATGCTGAAATAGCTTTTCACTTCATCTCAGTGGAACCTTGCAATGATATCACAGGTCTCAATTACAGCTTCAAGAAACACCTGGAACCACTCTGCTGAATGTTGCCCTAATTCTTGATTCATAGAAAACAAGTTAATAAATGTTTGTTGTTTTAAGCTGTGTAAGTTTGGGGGTAATTTGTTAGCCAGCAATACCTAACTAATGAAGCAATGCAGGCAATTGTTGATCCAGACAAATCGTACAAACATGGGAGTTTCTGAATTAATCTTATAGCATAATACATTTATTTATTATTCAAAAAGACAAGAGAAAAATTTAGAACATATCTGCAAAATTTCCTGCAAAAATTGTATAAAGTACCTGCTTATTTTGCAGTCAGTACATACAGTTTTTTGAGCCCAATTTAAGGGAATACCAGGGATAGTTTTGAAGCATATGTAGGGGAAATTATCTTCAACAGGTTTTATGGCATAAAAATATGAATAATTATAATTGAATTTAAGACAATATGGAAACAGTGAGCCCAAAATGTAAGTTAAACTTTAGTCTCTTCTGTAAATATTACACTTCAGGTCTCTATAACATTTATTTCTTTTTTAACATGCGTAGATATATTCACAATGATATGATAATAACAGAACTAATGATTGTGCAGGATAAGCCCCACTTGGGATCACGTCCTGCTCTAGTTCCTGGCAAGCTGTGTTCATAACCTGAAGATTCATGCTTCATTCACATGCTTACACATTCTGCAGTGTGTGAGGGCATGCAGGGTGGAGGGCCCCATGCTGAGTGCTCTGAGCCATCCCTGCTGGGCAGACCTGTCCAGCTCTGGTGGACACCGATCTTGCAGTGGATAGAGGAGCGACCCAGTGATTAAGATAACATGTCTTCAGTCTATGTCATCTGCTTCCTAGCTAGTGATGATGTCACTGTTTCTCCCAGGAATGCATGAATATTCACATTTGGTCATCTTAAGAGTCTCTGTGAGTCATTCTGCCAGAATGTAGATTTCCCACCCCAAATGTGCGCCTAATTCTTTCTCAGAAAAAAAAAAACCTAAAAAACGAATCTGTGCTTTCAAGATGTAATTTCTCTCAAACTGGCTCTTAGATCTGAGATTTTGCCAGTGTGTCCCACTCCACAGTGATATTAAGCAACTTCTTTCTCAGATCTTTTGACAGAAAACCTATACCTTTCAAGTTCCTCAGGAGCACTCGTTTTCTTTACAAAATCTTAAATATTTTATTTTCTTATCTTCATATTCAGTCTGTATCACCTTGTTCATCAGTTTTGTTCTTCCTGAAAGGCACCATTACGGAGAGCTGTGCTCCACCTGAGCCGACATGTGGCCCTGGGCAATGGCAGCCTCAGGGCTTTCCACAACAGCTGCCTTGCCTCTGGTGCTGTAGCACCCAGGGCATCCTGCCCCCTTGCTTCTTCCTTAATGAGGACAGACAGCTCGGTAGAGTTCACTGAGCAGCTGAGCAGCAGGTGGCTGATGATGGCATCAGAAACTAAAAGTGGAATTGGGGAGTAGCATAAACATTTTGGAAGAGTAAATTGAGTCGTTTAGCTTTCTCCAAACAACAGCAGTAGCCATGAAGCAGGGAGGGCAACCCAGTCTTACTTCCTGCAGGGAAATCAGGTACAGAAATGGTGAGGAGCTATTGATCTTGCTTCACCAGATTAGTTACAGTGTGTACCCTCAAGATTTCTCTAGTTCTCTTTCTTTTTTCCCTAAGCTAGAAATACCATCCATGACAACATTTCCCCGAACATTTGAGGGGGAACACTTTGTAACTGATAGTTTATCAAAGGAGCACCAGGTAATGATTAAACTATAGTGGACATTTGCATGTGAGTGAAGAACCAAGAAATATCAAATAATACTACAGTTGGGTGTTGCAAGAGTGGTTGGAAAGATTTTGAGTGTGGAGTGGTAGTGGCAGTACTTATATGTGGGTACCTGTGTTTGTGGAGGCCAGCAGTTTACCTTGGAAGCTCCTCAGGTGCCATTCCTCTTACTGAGTCGGGGCCTCTTGCTTGACTTGGAATCTGCTGACAGGCTGGAATACTCCATGGTTGTACAATCCATGCTTCCTTCCTGAGGGCTGGAAATGTAAGCATGCAACACCAATCCTAGCAATTTTCAAATGGGTCCTGGAGGTTGTGCTCCGAACCCCCATGCTTGTATAGAAGCACTTTACCAACTGAGGTATACGTCCTGCTCTAAAGCATTATTTATTTATTTATTTGTTTGTTTGTTTGTTCATTGAGGCAGAATCTCGCTATGTGACCTAGACTGGCTGTAATTCTCTCATCTCTTCCTCCCCTTCCTGAACAGTAAGTGTATCATCATGTTGGCCAAAGATTTGTTTGAAAGTACAATATTTACCACAAGAAATATATGGATGCCTTGCAGGATGAAGGACTCTTCACGATATTGTGTAGCATCAAATGTGGAAGTCTGTAGTTGTGAAGCTTCTAGTGACATCTTATACAACTTCCTGTTGTCATATAAGAAGAGCTAAATATGAGTGTCTAGTAAGTGTGTTTCTACCATTGCTTATGGAAATAATACTAGTAAATTATATTCTCTGCATTAACTTTTAAATAATGAATACCCAGTAGCGTCTCACAAAGCATGTGTTTTTCCAGAAATGCACGTTGGGATTTAAGGATGATCTGACTGGAGTTATCTGTCATCCCATTGATCACCAGGCTTAATTTGGCTGCTCTGGATGACTGGGTGAGTATGTCCTTCTTTCTTCACCACTCCATGTGCATCTTTTTCCTGAAGCTGATCGCTCAATTGAAGAAGACAACCTCCTCTGGTAGGGGAAGACCATTCTGGTCATCAGTAAAGAGTAGCTATATTCTCTTCCTAGAATCTCCAAGAAACCCTTAAGAAATGCACTGAGCCATGCTAATATAAGCAATGGGCGGCTGTGTCATGCTAGTTCCAGTCACTATCATGTTAAGTAATGCTATAGCTGAATGAGAATTACATTTTGGGCTGTAAGCTTAGAAAATAACTTGGATTAGCCTGAAACAGTTTTACCTAGTTAAAAAAAAACTTTAAATAATATAACTCAAAGATCATCAAAATTTTTTGTATAACTATTTCTAAGACCCTTAAATGCAAAACTGTCTCAGAGAGCAGGGAAACTCCTTGTCAGTGGGCTTTGTCTTCCTTTCTTTATCTGCTGCCAATGTCTGGAAGTAGTGGTCCCCACTGAGAACAGGTCCAGGCTATTCTTTGTCCAGGATGGCTTCCTGAGAGGACCAGAAATGGTTTTGTGATGGGAGGGTACAAGTTTCTGTCCTGGCTTTCTTGAATTCTGTGATTTCATGGAAGCAATGAGGTGTTCGTCAGTCCAACAGAAAAAAGCAAATTGGAAGGGTAACAACATGTTTCCTTGGCAGCAGGGCAGAAGGCACCTGCTGTACAGAATTATGCTGGAGGTTTATCTTTGGCTGCATTTTAGGAAGTTCATCTGTACTGACTAGTTTTATGTCAACTTGGCACAAGTTAGAGTCATCTGAGAGGAGGGAACCTCAGCTGAGAAAATGTCTCCATAAGATCTGGCTGCAGGCAAGCCCATAAGGCATTTTCTTTATTAGTGATTGTCTTAGTCAGGGATTCTATTGCTGCGATGACCAAAAGACAAGGTGAGGAGGAAAGGGTTTGTTTGGCTTACACTTCCACATCATTGTTCTTCCTTGAAGGAAGTCAAAGAGGGTGGGAACCTGGAGGCAGGAGCTGATGTAGAGGCTGTGGAGGAGTGCTGATTACTGGCTTGCTCCTCATGGTTTTCTCAGCCTGATTTCTTTTAGAACCTGAGTCCACCGACCAAGGGATAGCACCACCCATAATGGACTGGGCCCTCCCTCATCAATCATGAATTAAGAAAATACCCCACAGGCTTGTCTATGTCTTGATCTTATAAAGATATTTTCTTAATTGAGGTTTCCTCCTCTCAGATGAATTTATCTTACGACAAGTTGGCAGAAAACCATCCAGCACAGTGATAGACATGAAAGGGCTCAGCCTCTTGTGGGTGGTGGTCCTAGTTTCTATAAGAAATAGACTGAGCAAGTCATGGGGAACAAGCCAATGAGCAGCACCTCTCTGTGGCCTCTGCATCAGCTCCTGCCTCTGCCAGGTTCCCTCCCTGTTCGAGTTCCTGTCCTGACTTCCTTCAATAATGAAAGGTGATGTGGAAGAATAAGCCAAATAAACCCTTTCTCCCCAAGTTGCTTTGATCATGTTATTTCATCACAGCAATAGCAGCCCTAACTAAGACACCATCTTGAATTTCTTTAAAAGAAAATAATCAAATTAAACAATCCCTACATATTTCCTTTCTTTGTTGCTTTAAGAAAACCTTTAAAAACCCCACATTCATCAGCATCAGCATGCAAGTCTAAGGTATTTGGTACATTTAGCTTGTTTTAATTAAGGTAAGTTGCATATTCAATATGAAAGTTTTGGATAAAAATGTATCCATAGAAATGGAAACTATTTCATTGTTCACTCCTTTTATTTAAAAAATGGGGACCAGTAGCCAAGAAATGTATACTGTGGCCATCTTGAAATTTCCTACTAACTTCTTTTTTTTTTAATAATTTATTTTTTATTTCTTCAAGTTACATCTCAATCACAATCCCCTCCCTACTCCCCCCTCCAGTCCCACCCTTCCACCCTCCTCCCCCTCAACCCCCCCCTCCTCTTCCCTTCTTTTTTTTTTTTTTTTTTTAGTTTAAGGTATTTATTTTTCCCCCCAACAGCTCCCCCTTTCAGTCCAAATAATGGTTCTTTTTCTTAAAACTATAAATACAATACAAAACAACAGAAATAAATAGGCCACGATTATAAGAGTTATATGGCTTAGCATACATTCCCAATGTCCAGTCCATATGTATTTGGCACCTGACTTTAACATTCTACTATCTAACCATCTCCATGAGTTTAAAGTTCTATATCTAACTCAGCTTTCATACTAACTTGCCTCATAATTTTAAAAATATCTTCTTAGATCCAGAACACCCTCTTGATTCCTAAACAACTCAAAATTTAACAATGAGACTCTTAATACAAACATTTCAAGAAGTTATTTTTCAGACTATTTTCTTTTTGACACAGTTGCCCTTTAAGGGAAGTTGAAGGGACCATTTGTTAACCTGTCAGTCACTCTTGACCCTGCAAAGATGTCTCTGCCATTCTGTGATTCTTACCAGGAAAGAACTGGAGGAGGAGAAAAGGAACAATCACATAAACAAACAAATCATGTGCTTCAATGGAAGCTTCCTGTCTGCTTCCTTTGCTTTCATTTTCTTTCTTTCTTTCTCTTTCTTTCTTTCTTTCTTTCTTTCTTTCTTTCTTTCTTTCTTTTTTCTTTCTTTCTTTCTTTCTTTCTTTCTTTCTTTCTTTCTTTCTTCCTTCCTTCCTTCCTTCCTTCCTTCTTTCCTTCTTTCCTTTTTTCTTTCAACTTTTTATTGATTCTTTGTGAAATTCATATTATGTACCCCCAATCCCACTCATCTTCCCATCCCTCCATATCCACCCTGTGCCCTTGCAAACCTTCTCACAAAAGAAAACAACAACAAAAACAACAAAAATCTTGCTGTGGAACCTGAGGTGTGTCACATAGTATACCCCTTTGCCCAAACAGCTTTACTTGCAAATGTTCATTGCAGTGAGTCACTGGTCTGGTTTGAGGCCTCTGGCTTCTGCTACACTATCAATACTGGATCCTCACTGGGAATCCTCTGGGATGCCTGAGATGGCTCCCACCCACTGCCACGTGGCATGGGCAGGGTGAAAGACACACAGAGGCCCAGGCACCACTGTGATGAGCAAGTAAGTAGTGGAGAAATAGGAGAGAATGAGAAGCAGAAGGATGTATGCACAATGAAGGGATGTGGAACTGGAGACTTGAAGGTAGTGAGGAACAGCCTGATGTGAGTAGCCTGTGCTGACTCCCAAGGCTATGGTGAAGTCTTCCTGTATTTCCACCAAGGGCCATGTCTGGGTTGATGGCCCTGTAGCAATGGGAGGTCTGTGTTGATGTCTGTGGCCCATGTTACTGCCAAAGGTCATGTGGACATACTTGGTCTGGACTGTCACCTGAGGCCATGTTGATGTCCAAGGGCTGCACAGAGCTGACCCTGCCCCTCACTGACTTCAGCACTCAGGAGAACCCACTTTGCCCCATGCTGCAGCATGCAGGAGAGCTGGTCCTGCACCTTTCCTGGCAAGGTAGGAGAGCTTGCCCAGAGGGCATGAGAGTAGGTGAGTTGGCCCTACCCCTCACTGTCTGCAGCATTCTGGAGAGCAGGCCTGCACTTAACCTGGACAACACAGTGGAGCTGGCCCTAGAGGCATGGGGTGCAGGGGAACTGGCCCAGAGGGCATGAGTGTGGGAGAGCTGGTGAGTGACCAACTCAGCTACCACCAAGTCCTAGATCCAGGGCTTTGAGTTGGCCCACCCCAACATCTACTCCATCTATGAAGTGCTGGAGGGGTGAAAAGGCCAGTCCTGCAGAACTAAAGCTACAGGATCTCAATGACACAGGGCAATAGCAGGCTATTATTTTCTTTTTAAGGAATGATCATTTTGATATTTTATCAAGTTCCCAAGTGCCTTATTATGTTCAAACTGCCAATCAGACTTCAAACTTTTCAGAAAAAAAGTATGCTTCATATGAGTCATTTACTCCTATTCAATTTCAAGCCAAGAGCTATTTTAAAGAACCCCAGGGAGAGGCATTTTGCGTGAGGGTTTAACTCCCTTGACTTACCTTCCTACTGTGTCTTTTATTAAAATACTTGAAGGGGAGGCAGATGATATCACTATGGTATCAAAACTCCTTTTTTTTTCTTAAAGAACTAAGCAGATTTAAGGCTGAGAGAGGAGTTACTGTGGATGGCAGCACAGAAAGTTGAGGACTCAGAAATAGCTTATTCTCTTAAGCCACAAACCCTGACCTGTGGTGGCATAGAGTCAACATTCTGCTTCTTGTAATATGGAATGGGACTTCCAAAGTCTGGGAAAAAAACACCAATGATTGCAACAATGATACTTAAACCTTTTGGTTAAGTACCAGAATCTCTAGTAGAGATTCTGAAGACTCTAATGTGGAGCCTAATAATTACCATTTAACAAGTTTTAAAGTATTCCTGATGCTATTGGCTTGGAGACCATGTTTTGAGAATAGTGCATTACAGACTTCCCTTCTTCCACATCAGCTGAGATGAATGAAGAGAACTACCTAAGGTATCCCAAATTATGGTGCTGAAGTTAGTGATTCTCAGCAGTTGCTGTGGGGCCATTACAGAATACTAACACCATGTCTCTGAAATGAGCTTGGGGCTTATATAGCATTTACAACATGTCGGGTATCTATAGGGTATGCAGAGCACTGGTAAGTCTCATTTCCTGATTAGGTATCAAGGATTGTCATTGCTCAAAATGAGAAGGACTGATAGAACTCAGATGGATTTGAGGAGGTAGAGATGAACCAAAGACAAATGCTAATGCAAGATGATGTTACTTAATTCAGAACTTAGAACAGACCTTATATTGACAAATCTCAAGCAACAAGAAGATACTTTTTACCACATAGAATTTGTTGGGTGTTTTTCAACTCAGGGACTGTAGAGAGGATTAAATACACAAAAGATTTTTGTTAAGGACTTTTCTTTTGTTGGGAACGTCCCAGACCTTTGAAGTCATTGGGGTATTGATCTGCATTGGGAAGATGTGTCTCTAAACAGGAAAACTTGAGATTTCTTACTGCATCCTAACAGTAAGCTTGGGTAAATTACATTCTGCTCAAAAATGAGTCAACTGAGAAAATCAGATCAAAACTCATAAAACAGCCCTGTAGCCCAAGAGAAGAACATTTCTCTAAGTGCACAATAGAACATCATTCCCAGAAAATAGAATTACTACATGACAAGGGAGGAAAACCACATTAGAAATACCTGTCTGAGAGCCCCTTTTGCTTTAGGAGGACATTATATGTAATAATAAATATGTCCAGACAAGTACAGAGTAGCTTGAATAAGAAGACAGTGGAAGGGATCACATGGTCTCAAATGTAATAATGGGATGATGTCATAGGAAATTGAATAAGTTATTTTAGGTTTTAATAACAAGAATATATGGGAAATATGCAAATGGAAGCAGATTCCCACCTAGAATGGTGATCTGAGAGTTTAGTATCTATCCCAGTGTTTTAAGGAGTTTGCTTTTTCAATTGTGACCTGTAAACTTTGCATGTCATATTCTTTTCCTTTGCTCTGTCTCATAGTTGCCAAATCCAGTACTGGGAACCACCAGGGAAATGAGTGGGGAGTCATATTATTAATCAAGCCTGAGGCCCCTTCTTGGACTTCTGCCTTGTTGGCAGGACAGGAAAGAAGCCATCAGTTTTCTTTGGCCTCTTCACTACAAATCTAGGCCCACGGCTTGCTCCAATCTGTAGCTGCTTGGTCCAAGACCAAATCTTTAAATCTTTATCTTTTGAGAGATTCCAGGAGCTCAAAGAGAAACAAATTCCCAAATGACTTAGTCAAATATATGATTACTTCAAACAAGTCCAAAGGACCAAAGTTTTCACTTGGTAGTGGCTACACCTTTCCTGCCTGTCCTACGAAAGGGAGGCTGCACATCTGTCCTGGTGGGATTGAAGATCCATCAGACAAAGAGCCTCTGCACATACAAAGATCTGTAGTGTTGTCTAGTAATATGTATGATGGGGTCATGGAATCCCTATAGCAACAGGAAGTGTTGCTAGATGATCAAGAACTGAACGCCGGTCTTCTTACCTTTGCGGTCTCCTGAACTCAAGGTGTTTTGATCGCTTGTTTCAGCTCTTGAGGGTCAGGTAAGCACAGGCTCCAATAGCAAACAAACAAACAAAAATATAAAGATGAGCCTCTTATGTTGGGTACTGGCACTCACGGAGTTACCTTCGTTCTCCAGTGCTAGCATCATGCTTTCCCCTCCTTTCTCTATTCTGCTTCAGAAGTATCTGTTCCCCTGTCTTTGGAATACACATTCACAGATCAGAGGTGTTCTATAAGTTCTCGTCACTGGCTCCAAAATGATGGTGGAGAACACTTTTTCTCTACTGAGTGCTGAAGCAATGGGCTCTTGTTTCATGAGGTAGAAAAGGGAAGGTTATCTTCAAGACCACCCAGATTCTTTATCCAGTGATGGTGCCAGAAAGAGTTCTTCTTGATTAGGATCAATCCTGAGTGTGTGTTTGAGAACATATTAGGCTTCTGTGTTTTGAAAAAGTATTATTTTATTTTTATGTGTGTGTGTGTGTTTACCCACATAGGTGTCTATGCACCGTTTGCATGCCTGGTGCCTGCAGAGGCCAGAAGAGGATATTGGATCCCCCAGAACTGGAGTTACAGATAGTTATGAGCTACCAGTTGGGATGCTTAGAGTCAAACCCGGGTCCCCTGAAAGGACATCCAGGGTCTTAACCACTGAGCCACCTCCCTGCCTGCAGGCTTGCTTTTAGGTGAGTGATTCCACAGGATTGGAAGACATAGAAACAAGGTTAGTCATCTTCAAAAACTATTAAAGTGTCTGTGTGTGTTTCTGGGTATGTGTGTACCATAGGGTGCATGTGGAGGTCTGAGTACAGCTGAGGAGTCAGTTCTCCACAACCCTGTGAGATCTAGAGAGTAAATTCAGGCCTTCAGGGGTGCCTGTGCTGAGGAGCTTCTACCCACTGAGAAATCTTACCAGCTTCTCTGCCAACTTATTACCTGAAATCTTACCTAGCTATTTCTACTGTTTCTAGAATAAATGATACTAGCCTTCTTTCTCACCTCTGTCACCTGTCTGAGGGCTCACATACTGGGAGAGAAAGAATGTTCAACTGGCTGAACTTGAATCATTTATATTCTCTTGACCCCAGGAAGCAAGAAGGATCTGGTGGAGAGAAGATATTAGTTCTTTGATATTGTAATGGTTGTGGAGCTCTCTGAGGATGCAATTTTATCTACCCACGTGAAAGAAGATTTCCTTTTCCACATGTAACAAAGAAAGGAGTGATGGCGGATGAACAGCTTTGATAAGGCAAGTATCTCAAAGATAGTGCAGTTCGTAGTCATCCAGTAAAAGCACATGCTTCTTATGTATAATACTAATTGCATTTCCAAGAAATGGCTCTTTTTTTTATTATACTAAGGAGATTTACCTGACCTCCTTGTTCCTCTTTCATCATAAGGGTCTTCAATCTCAGACTCCTCATCAAAGCTCTCTACTTCCAATCTTTTTTTTTTTAATATTTATTACTTCAAGTTACCTCTCCATTACAGAACCCTCCCTCCACCCCTTCCCGGTCCCACCCTCCCACCCTCTACCCCCTCTCCCACCCATCCCACCCCTCCAGTGTGGGGTGTCTCAATGTATCAGCCCCCACCCCCACCTCAGTTCATTAGTCACATGAGGTCTAAGAGCTTCCTCTTGCACAGGAGAGACACACATGGCATATATTCACTTATAACTAGATTTTAGGCATATAGTACATGATAACTATTCTATAAGCAATAGACCCAAAAGAACAGGAACATGGACTTTGTTACCAGTTAGTGGGACACTCCACCCTAGTGTAACTGCCATCTAAACTTTTAATCTTTTGATGTTCTCACAGGGAGTGAGGACAGGAAAAATCAGGGTGCAAGTGACTTGCTTTGCCCTCATTGTAGGGTAATGTCCTTCTTAGGAAAGGAATTGTTCTTGTCAATGGTCTTTTCACCACTCTGGGATTTGTTTATTCATTTCTCATCAATCTCAAAGTTTTCTATCTCGTGAACTGCAACAGCTCTTCATTTGTGCTAATGGTGATTCATACCCATTTTCAGACTAATTTATTATCAAAATTATTAGTATTTAGAACCACAGAAAGTTTAAAGAACAAGGCCACTCAGAAATGATAGGCCTTCTATAAGACAAACCATAATTTATTTAAGTATAAAGAGTCAATATAAAATCTATAATGTAAGTCAGGGCAGGCTTCGAAGTAAAAAGAAATATTTATTTAAAATGGCATTATGCCATTGGTTGTTTTTTGTTTTTATAAATACTTTATTTTTTTTTCTTCAAGTTACATCTCAGTCACAAACCCCTCCCTATTCCCCCTTCCTATCCCGCCCTTCCACCCTCTTCCCCCCAGAAGTTTCCCCTTTCAGTCCAACAGATGGTTCCTTCTCTTATAATAGTATTACACAAAACAACAGATATAAATATGCCACATTTATGAGAGTTAAAAGGCCCAGTATACCTTCCCAATGTCCAGTTTATACATATTTGGCCCCTGACTTTAACATTCTACTATCTAACCATCTTCATGTGTTTAAAGGTCTATATCTGACTCAACATTCATACTAACTTGCAACACACTTTTAAGAGTATCTTCTTAGATCGATAACACCCTCTTGATTCCTAAACAACTCAAAATTTAGCTATGAGACTCTAGCTGTCTATTCTTCAACCACATCAGAGACCTGAGAGGGATAAATATATTTGCTTATATAGGAAGTGCAGGGCCTACAGCTTCCAAAACTAAGAAAGGACATACCAATGACTGCCTGGACAGTTCCCATTTTCTCTCCATACATTCCTGCATCAGTCTTCAGCCTTTGGGTCCTGTTTCTATGACAGACATTTGTTGTAGAGCAGGGATTATGAAGGACTTACCTACCCTGTCTTGGCAGAGTTAGGCTGTCGACTTCCCTGTTACCAAGTTTTGTCCTTTTTGGACAGCAGTCTGTCTGCAGTTGGTGCAAGGGGTTTTTTCATGCCAAGAGATAGGTTTGCCACTAATTCAACCATCTTACAGTGGAGGTTCTTCAATGCTAATCTTCTACTTGGAGTAGAATAGGGGGTGCTGTCAGGCGCTGATATGTCTTGATATAAAAAAAAAACAAAAAAAATCTTGATTTAAGATAACATATTTGAATGCCATATTCTGCAGATCTCTAGGGGTTTTTGAAGATGCCCTATCCATCTCTTGTATTTAGATAAGCAAATGTTGCTTGTCTCTTAGCAACTTGATTACTGGGTAGTTTAGAGAATATCTGTGATAGACTGTCATAGTAACTAACAAAGTGACATGTTTGCATGACTAGGAGTTTGTTTTACTTAACTTTGCCAGACCATTTTAGACGGTTGGTATCAAGAGGCCAGAGCTTCACATTTTATTTTTAAATATCTCTAGGTATGATACCATTAGGAAGCGTTACCTTAATTGTGTATCAGTATACCAAGATCTATTCAATTGTGGTTAAATATACTCTTAATTATGTATCAATATACAAAGATCAATGCCTATGTAGCCCAATACAATCTTAATATTACATCCATATACAAGGGTCAATACCATTGTGGCCAACTATAATCTTAATTTTGTATCAATATACAAAGATCAATACCGATGTAATCCAATACAATCTTATTTTTGCACATTAAACAATGGTAAATACCACTTTAGCAAAATAAACTACTAATTTTGTATCAATATACAAAGGTATAAGGGCATTTTCAATAATCTGCCCATTCTTCTTGGACCTTCCTGTGCTATGTCTATATCTCATTTTTCTCAAGCCTATGCACTCCTACATAGGAGAGGAAGAAGGAAACAGAAAAGGAAAAGTAGGAAGTCCCTGGGGCTAACCTCCAAAACCCATTAAACAGGACCATTTATCAGCTTGTAATCTCTTCCCCTAAATATCAGAGTTTTCAGTTATCCTTCAAATAACCAAAAAGAAGGGCGGAGAAACACCTTCCCCACCCTCTGGGCATGGGACATCGCTCTCTTAAAGTGACTTCCTGCTGATTTGGGTCGTAGTAGACCTGTTTGGGGCCCGAACCCAAATGGAAAAAATGGTTAAAAATGTTAGTACACTCCTTTTATGTTCAGTCCTTCTGTTCTCAGCTGTTTAGATGACCTAAGGAGTTTGTAGGGAGAAGCTGATCTTGCAGGCTTCACTGAGGTTCCTGCCGGGGCATTGTGTAGAGCTGAACGGTCCCAGCGACATTAGATTGCCGTGGTGGTTGCAGGCCCCCGATGGAGACAGCTATTGATGAAGTCTGCCAGGCAGAATCAACTGGGTCACTCGTCCTCCTTGGTGCCTGATTCTGCTCTCTGCTGAGGTTTCTGCTGTCCAGCCGTCCCTGGGCTCCCCTAATGGATGCTTCGATTCTCCTGGAAAGATAAGAACAGAGCCCCGCCCCAATCCCAACCCTGGGACAACTGCCCTCTTTTTTTTTTTTTAGTGGGGAGGGCTAGGTAGTACTTCTCCTGAAGCAAATTTGGCCTTCCGACAACATACAAAGCGTTATCTTTCAATCCGGGTTAAAGAAGAAATCATTCTGTCACCTTGGAGCTAAACCAGCTCTGGTGTATATATTTTGAGATACCAAAGGACATTCTGCTTGCATCGAGAAGGCCTTTTGTAAGTAATCTCCAAGCCTAGGTCCCTCCAAATCCCATGTATGTGTCTCTGAACTCTAATTATTGGAACCAGAGACCTGTGTTTCCCATCTGAAGGGATCAAAGATGTGTTCCACCACTCCTGGATCGAAGTCTTTCTCTATTTAGAGTTTGCCCAGCATCAGGCTGACCCTGAGCTCCGGGATCTGCCCGTTTCTGTCTCCAGTGTGCTGGGAGCTGGGACCAAGGGTGTACTCTTCTTGAATGGTGGGACCAAGAGTATGCACCCTCACCACCCCGCTCTGTATGACTCCAGAATACATAAGACCACCAACTCTACGGTGCTCCCCCCGTCTCTGCTGAAGTCAAAGGCATGGGCCAATACCACAATTCTCTTGTATTTTACCTTAGTTCCACGTCTTCTCGACACCTGGAGGTCTGCAAAACCAGGCCGAATGGCTGTAACCTCTATTCTATTCACAGTGTTTCAGCCCTGCCACCTGCATTTTTTTTTTTTTTTTAGTTAATAAATTTATTTGTTTGTTGCTTCAGGTTACATCCTTATCATATTGTCCTCTTTTCCCGCTTCCCAACCCCACCCTCCCATGCTCTACCCCCTGACCCTTCCGTCTTGTTCCTCTGGGGTGGAGTGTCCCTGCCTAACAGTCTCTCACCACAGATCAGGAGTCATATGAGGGCCAAGAGCCTCTTCATTCTCCGGGGGCCTATGAGGCAGTACTGCCAGTGAAAGGTGTCTCCTTGCTACTGGGGGAATACTAAAAAAAAGACCAACAAACACACAAACCCACAAAAAAAAGAATATCCACAAAAAAAGAGAGGAAAAAGAGAAGGGAAAAGGAAAAAGAAAAAAGAAAAAAAGAAGGAAAAAGAAAAAGATAAAAAAATTTATGTCCATGTTCCTTTTGGTGTGTTGGTTGTAGTACAGATATCCTGTACGATATAGTTAAAATCCTACTATAAGTGAATAGATGCCATGTGCATCCTTCTGAGACTGGGTTAGCTCACTCAGGATGAGCTCCTCTAGATCCATCCATTTGGTTGCAAATTG
>CAJQZJ010029465.1:0-36492 GCA_907164525.1 Lophiomys imhausi | reverse complement strand
TAGGAAGGGGGAATAGGGAGGGGTTTGTTACTGAGATGTAACTTGAAGAAAAAAAAATAAAGTATTTAAAAAAAAAAGATTTTAAATAATCAAAGTCACCTGGAGAGAAAAAGCCAAACTAGAGGCATCAAACTAGTGAATTTCAAAATATGTTACAGCACTATAGAAATCTAAACAGCAGTATATTCACATTAAAAAAACATGACTTCCTTTCTGCTTACCTCCAAGATTTAAGTGCCACTATTACACACTTTTAGTTATCTTGTCATCATGGTCATTGTTGTGATGCATAGGTACCATAGCTGCACAAGAATTACACCACTTGGGATGATAATATTTCCTGAAGTGTCTCACAAAAACATCAGACCAAGCATGACAGACTACCTTTTGAGTTGTTGAGCAATCAAGAAAACTTCCAAAATAATACTGTTCATTTATATTGCCTTTGCTTTCCTCTGAGAAATTGAAGGTAAGGCCGTATTGTTGATGACCCCATGCACTTTGGACATAGGACTCAGAGGATTTGTTCTAGAAATTATCTGAAAGCCTACCCTGAGGATTAGTTTTTATATTATGGGAAGTTGATATGAAACCTACTATGGGAGAAAAGTATTCAGTAATCTTACCCAGCTATGGCACCCATAAATAACAACAATGACAATAATAACAAGATATTTCTATGAATGCAATAGTGCCAGTTAAATCTTGAAGGTAACCAGAAAGTCATTTTGGTACTCTAAACCTAGCTAAATCCATGTGGGGCCATGGATCTTAGAACAGGGCGTACGTAGTTCAGTCTCTTTCCTAACTAATCATTGTTTGGGTGAATATGGATCTCATACGGCTTTAAATAACAAAAGAGATGTAGAGAAAAAACAAACTAGAGATATCAAATTAGTGAACTGCAAAATATATAAAGAAGCTATGGTAATCAAAATGGCATTTATTCATATAAAAACAAATACATGGTGTAGTGGAATAAAACAGATGGCCTAGTTATATGCTGCTATTATCTCTTAGAGGCATGTTCTTTTCTGAGGAAAAACAGAAAGGATATGGGAGGGGGTGAGAGGAGTACAGAGTGTGGAAAATATAAGCTGGACATATTGTATGAGAAAATAATCTATTTTCAATGAAAGGGAAAAAATGAACTCCTAGAGTCACTGTGATATCCTTAGACTAAAGCATTGTTCAACCCGCATCAGTTAAGTTTCTTTTTGCATTTGATTGTAACTAACCCATAAGGCTATAACTAATCAAGGTACCACAATTAAGAGATTGTGGCCTATCTAACACTAAATTGGACATGCATACCCTATCACATCCTCTCACATTTCAAAGATTATTGAAGGAGAGGGGGGTGGAATGAAAACAAGAGTCAGATGTGGTAGATGACTACTAGGTAACTGTTTTCTGTATACAACAAGAGAGTTGGGCGCATGAACTCACAACAGTTGTGACAGCATACATTAAATGAACACACAGTGTTGGGTGGGTAGGGAAAGGAAGCATGAAGAATTTAGGGAGAGGGTGAATATGATCAAAGTACATTCTATGAAATTCACGAAGAACTAATAAAAATAATTAAAACCATTGACAAAATCTTAAGCACTAGGCTTAGTATTCATATTTGTAAATAGTCTCAACCTTAATGGATAAATGCAAATTAGATATTTTATAAAATAAAGAAAGGTTACGCTTACTGAGTTCATCAGTAACCATCCAGGAGACAAGACTTTCTTGGATTCCATTCCTTGCTTAACAATAAGAAGGGTTATAATTCTCCAGTTTCCATTCCAGTCATGTCCACATGTCTGCTCACAGATATGAGAGTGACATATTGTATTGTATTCATTAATGTTTGTGTGATAATTTCTTAGATAAAACTATTCATGTTTCTTAGATTACTTTGTCAGTAAGATGGATGGGGTAGATAATTCTTGTTGTAAAATGAAGTCTTAAAAATACTGTAAAAGTATAAAACCAGTTTAGCATGACTCCTCCCAGAAGTATTACTCAGAAACTTAAAATGCATAGTAAATTTCCAATAGTGGGAAAAGACTTTGAAGTATTTTTAAAAATTAAGCTACCAAAGACTTTATTTCTTCATAAATTTAATAGATATAATGTTCTATGGGATATATTTTTGGGAGACTATGCAAGAAAGTTCAATATTATTTTAGAATAAAATAAGTGACATAGCAAGCTTTCATGTATCTCTCTCTTCAGATGTATTTCTATGGGCCTTCTTGCTTAGCTACAAAGTAACCAGAATATTTTAATGAATCATCTGAAATAAAATTATCAATAAAATACATTATCACATTCTATTATTGGTATAGTCATTTGGCTCTTTTCATATTAGTAAGATGAGTCATATTTAAAATCTACGAGGTAACAAAACCTAGTTGATAATTTGATTAAATAAGCATTAGAACACATCTTGTGATTCTTTATTGTAAGTAAAAGAACTGGCAACCTTGTTACAGGATCTTCATGATCCATTCTTGTAAAAGTACCTCTCTATATTATCCCAGATAGATAACCAAATTTCAATCATACATTTTCTGAAAGGGAGAGAAAGCTTTCACAAACTTATATCATGTAAATAGTATATGTTACTTTTTTTCTGCTAAATCTTCTTAGAAACAAAACAAAATCCCAAACCTGTCAGCAATGCATCGTTTTAAAACATATCTCTTTTTTAAATCGAAAAAATATGCCTCTTTCATTCAATATGTCCTGACCACAATTTGCTCTCCCTCCATTCCTCCCAGCTACCCCCATTTCCCTTCTACCCCAGATCTACTCCTCCTTCATTTCCTCTTCATAAAGGAAACAGGCCTGCAAGAGACACCACCAAACATGACAGGAAAAGGTACAGTAAGACAAGACAAAAATTCTCCTATGAAGTCTAGACAAAGCAGTCAAATAGGAGAAAAAGAGAATCCCAAGAGCAGGCAAAAGTGTCAGAGATAAACCTACTCTCAGTGTTAGGAGTTCTGCAAAAACTGCAAGCTAAGAGCCATAACATACATACAGAGGACCTGTTCTAGATGTATGTAGACCCAGTGCTTGGTGCTTCAGTCTCTGAGAGCCCAAATCAGCCCTTCCTAGTTGATCCAATGGACCATGTTCTCCTGGTGTCCTCCATTCCCTCTTATTCCTACAACCTTTCCTCCCCTTCTTCTGCAAGGTTCCCCATCTTCAAGGAGAAGGACCCAATGGAGACCTCCAACTTGGACCCTCTCCTCTCATAATGTCTGGCTGTGGGTCTCTGTAACCACTCCCATCTGCTGCTGGAGGAAGCCTCTCTGAGGACGAATGGACAAGCCACCACTCTATGAGTATAGCAGAATATCATTAGGATTTACCTATTTATTTGCTTGTTTTTGTTTGTTTGCTTGTTTGTTTGTCACCAGTCTTGTTGGCCTTACCTTAAGTCACTGGGCTATCCAATCTCCGGTTCATTTCTAGGCACTTGTACATCGTAAAGGTAAGACAGGTCAAGGGTTTTGAGGCTGGTTTGATGTCCAGGATTCTCTTACAGTAGCCTGCAGAGTATCTTCTCACGCCAAAGAAATTGTAATATAGGGGTGAAGGCTCCATGCAGGCACCAGCTTTCCCTTTCTATATTCAATGAACTGTGTGGATATTGACTGCAGCAATCGGGCCCCTTCTCTCAGTTTTCTGAGACTGACTATTTGCCCTAGTATCAGATTGGGTTGTTTAGGGATCTTCATGGGACTACCTCAGGCAACAACTACACTTAATACAACCTTAGCTCACCATTGGAAAACTTGTCTGACTACACAAGATGGCTATTTCAGACTTTGGGTAAATGTACCACATTTTTATTATCCATTCTTTAGTCTAAGGGCTTCTAGGTTCTTGGTTGTTTTTTTGTTTGTTTGTTTCAGTTTCTGGCTATCATGAATAAAGCTGCAATGGACATGGTTGTGCAAGTGTCCTTGTGGTATGATAGAGCTTCCTTTGGGTATTTCTTTTTGTTAATACCCTGAGAACCCAGACTTTTATTGATTGTTGGTTTGATAATTTCCTTCTACCCTTTACCTCATCATACTTTATTAGTCCAATGCTTAACAAAGAGTAGGACCTAGTATTTAATGAAATAATGCTGTTACTTATACAACTTCTAGAGGAGAAAACAATTTACTAGTTACAATTTACCAAATGGGATTTTTCTTCTATTTGCTTGTATATCTTTAATGTCTTTAAAATTACTTCCTCTTTCTTTTTATGTGGGAATATCACAAATAGTTATGTTCATCTTCTGCCTATGGTCACTACCATAATAAACAATTTTATTTAACTACCAGTAATTTCAACATCCTTCATAATGATCAGGAACATGAAATTACCTAAGATCCCATCAACTGGTGAAATAATAAGCAAACTGAGATATAACATATAATAAGATACTATTGAGCAATAAAAATAATATCAATGATACATGTTACAATTTGAATGAAGTTTGCAAATACCAAATGAAATAAAAGAACCTAGCAATAGAAGCAACATTTTTTTTTACTCTGTCTAGAGTGACATATTTGATTCTCTCAAATGGGTTAGAAGATGCAACTTGTTATTGGAGTGCTCAGGGAGTGAATCCTGAGTTGGGTCTCCAGCAGCAGTATGGTGGAGCCTGGAGATTTACAAGTTCAGGGTCACCATGTATTACATAACATCTTTGGGACCAGTATGTTCAACTTAATCTTTTTATCAAAATATCCTGAAGATAAAATAAAATCAACATGTATAGAGAGGTTAAAATTTTACTAGTGGTTTCCTACAGTTGGAGGTAGAAATATAGACTCTGTATCTCTAAATGAACACAAGGAATTTTGATGTAATGAATGAAATATTAGGAAGCTTTATTGTAGTTACAATTATAAAACTTGATAAACTTGTTGAAAGGGTTAAAATCCACTTGTGAAGTTACTGAATTTAATGAGGTATGAATTTAAAAAATATTTAAAATATACCGAGTACTACTGTATTTCAAAATAAACACTAAGAACTATATCATTCATTTATATACTAAACAATCTTTGCTTCATGTGAGATCCTTTCTATATTGTCCTTCTGGATAAGAAATGCTGTTGGTATTGTTACTATTATTATAGTGAGTTTCTGAGATTTATAATACCAATGTGAAAAACTCATTGAATGAATATGCTTTTACTGACAAAAGATATATGTATTTTCAATATGGCTTATTGCATTATTTTAAGTGGACCCATCCCTCTTACTCTTTGATTTCTTTATTTGAAATAAACGATGATCCTTTCTATATAAAATGAACACTGAACACTCAAATGGGATTCCTTCCAAACATTAAATATGTTAAATTAAGCTATTTGAAAAATGTACTGAAATGATTTTTGCTCTAGGAAACCCCCTGCAATATGTCTTTTTTTTTTTTTTTGACACAGGTTCTCTCTGTAACCCTCACTGTCTTGGAACTTACTCTGTAGACCAGGGTGGCATTGAACTCAGAGATCCACTTGACTCTGCCTCCCAAGTGCTGGGATTAAAGGCATACACCACTACCACCTAGCTCAATACATGGCTTTTATTGTCCCAAAAGCCACCTCAAATTGTACTTGTAATTCAGGATCTTGTTTCTAGAGCTAGATAATCTAGGTCTTACACATCAACCTGCTGCACTGTTCTCGTTTCAGACACATACATGCCATCCACAAACTTTCTGATATCCTTGTTAACTGTTTTGGGTTGCTAAATCAAAAAGCCAATGAATTTGAAACAAGTTCAATATAATTTTCTTCAAGGATTAATTCATTCATCTGTGACTGAGATTGAACAAGCCATACCTATTCTTTTCTGAACTTTGGGCATATATTTTTTACCGCAAAAATTTAAGATTTCAACCAAAGACCCACACTTCTGAATAACAACATGGATGTGGAAGTGAGCATGCACAGATCTCATCTTGTAACAGAAGCTCAGAGAAATACCCTTGATGATGTCCTAACCATGACTGCAGAGGATTCAGACAGTGGCCAATTCCTTTCTGTTACCCCACCATTTGCCAATCTGGAGCCTCTTATTTTTCTTTCTAAGGAGATTCAGCTCTACATTGATGTGATTGAAGGCCCTCTTGTGGGTTCATCTCGGGCTGTTCACAATGACTGTGTGCCCCTTCAGAGAGATGTAAAAATTTTCTGGAATGTCAGTAGTTTGAGTGCTGAGAATGGTCTTCATTCTTACAATAAATAGGGCAAAGAAAGCTCTACAAAAACTTTTGAGCCACATTTAGTTACATTTGATTTCATTCAGGTGCATGTGCTATTGAAAATTACCTTACCTCATTTGATATATATGTCAAATTTTATCTTTTTAGAAGACAAAATGTCAAAATATATTAAAATATAATCCATTGAATTAATTCACAATGAGAGATTTTTAGAATGCAAAATTTTATAGTTGTGAGTTGAATAGCAAAGTTTCTTCTTAAAAACACATAAACAAAAAATTATTATGAAAAATGTTTCAAACATATTAAAATAGTTAATCAAAAAATTATAATTATAATTCAAATAATTGAATAATAAGGTAAAATATTTCAAATTATTATAATTGGAAAAATTTTTACAGATACTTTCTCTTTTTAGAAACCGAAAGAAAATTCATACATTATTCAACATTTGTAAGATTTATGTTTTTTTAGAAGTAATTTAATATTGTTGTCTTTTAGTATGCTATGTTATTTAAAATGTATGTCTCATTTATTTTCAAGGTATATTTTAAAATTTCTTTTATAAAAGTTTACTTAACCTAGGGAAATTTAAAATTGGCACTATTTGTAGATTCTTCTAATCATCTCTGAGTAGTTTTACATAAATTAAAAACATCTCTGTCTATTGACGTGTAAAGGAATACATACTAAGAAATCTTTATCTCTAAAAGGCCTAGCTCTGAGATAGAGAGAATGTTATGTAGTTAAAAGTACCTATTTCTATTGCACACAACCAAAGTTCTGCTTTTTATCACCCCTATCAGCACACAAAATCATATGTAACTCCCGATCCAGGGGATCCAATGTTCTCTTTCAACTTCTGAAGATACTCATATATATTTGTGCATACACACACACACACACACACACACACAAAATAAAAATATTATAAAGAAAAATAAATTATATGGTAAAATAAAGATCGATTTAAATTACCAGTCTCCTAAAAACACCTTTATATAAATACATTCACACATTTTATATCCATGTGCATACATTTAAGCTGGTCACATATGGGGCATCCATATCACACAACCTCCTCCCAAGGTTCAGTGACCATCATGGGAACAGGAAAAGAAAGCCAGTAAGAGACAGAATATGAATTCATCATTAAATTTCTATTTCTTCTTTAAAGGTGAATATATGGATTCAAAATAAGTGAAAAAATAAATTCCAAAAGAAGGTAGTATACAAGAGTATCTCAGAATGTCATGTTAGTATCACTCTAAATAAACAGGTATCATTTCATAGACCACGTTTATTGTATTCTTCTTATCTATATGATATTGAATGAGCTGTTGCCATCTTTGAGTGCTGTCATTTTTTAAATAGATTAATAGCATTTCAATAAAGAGTAAATGAAATATTGCATGATAAATAATTTGTACATTTCCTGATACAAGGTAATGAACTGATTCATGATAAATAATTTGTACATTTCCTGATACAAGGAACTGAAGAATGGATAAAATGTGGTACATTTATACAATGGAGTATTATTCAGTTGTTAAAAAAGTGAGATGTAACTTGAAATAAAAAATAAATTATCAGGAAACATCTTGAAAAAAAAGTAATATCACCAAATTTTTAGGCAAATGGATGGAAATGGAAAAAAAATCAACCTGAATGTGGTAACCCAGACCCAGAACTATAAACATGGCATTTTTTTAACCTACAAGTGAATATTAGTTGTATAGAAAAAGGATAATCATGATACAATCCACAGACCCAGAGAGGCTAAGTAACAAGGAAATCTCAATGAGGGGGGAATGCATGAATCTCCATGGGAAGAGGAAGTAGAATAGATATCACAGGTGGACTGGGGATGGTTGTGGATAGTAACTGAAGGGATCAGGTGGAGGAGAAGATGGAAGGAGAGAATACTAAGAAACACAACTGGAATTGTAGGCATTTCAGGGGTGAGGTAGAAATCTAGTGCAATGGAAATTCCCAGGAATCTATTACGGTGGCCCAAGCTAAGACTCCTATTAATGTGGGATATGGAGCCTAGACCAGCAATCTCATGTTACCAGGTAAGACTTCCAGTGGAGGGACTGGGACACCAACCTTGATTCAAAATCTTTAAACAGCAATTTTTCCTGTCTACAAGACATGCTGTGGTAAAACTAGAGCATAATTTGTGAAATAGCCAACCAAGAACTGGTACAGCTTGAGACCCAACACCCCTGACACTTCTTGAGGGGCCAGAATCTAGAGGCTGGAAAGCCCAGGTACCTAGGATAGAACCAAATACGAATGGCAAAACAAGATATCAATAAATTATATTTACCAAATGATACTCTGCTATACTCATAGGGAGAAACCTAGCATAATCATCATCAAAGATGCTTCATCTAGAAACTGATGGAAACATATGCAGAGACTCACAGCCAAATATTAGGTGGAGTTCAGGGAATCCAGGTGAAGAGCGGGAGGAAGGATTATAGGATCCAAATGGATCTAGATTACCACAAGAACATGGCCCACAGAATCAACTAACCTGGGCTCATGGGGGCTCACAGAGAGACCAAAACAGCAATCAGGGATCCTGCATGTGTTTGCCCTAGAACCTCTGTATCTATATTATGGTTGTGTAGCTTGATATTCCTGGAGAACTCCTAACAGTGGGAGCTGAGGCAGTCTCTGACTCTTTTGTCTGTTTTTGTAATAATTTTCATCCCTCTGGGTAGCCTACTCCAGCCTTAAATAAAAAGACGCATAGGTGCGCTTTTAAACTATATATTTATTATATTAATATCTCGATACATCTTCCAACCCACCAACCCAAGGTACAGGAGAAAAAATATTAATAGAGACAGACTGGAGACCTCTTTACTTGTAGGTTCTTGGGGCAGCTCATCAGCAGTCCAACCAAAACAGTATACACAGAAACAGTTATAATCAGCAATGGGAACACAGCAATAAACAGCAATAGGAATACAACTAACCAGGAAACCAGCAGCAGTTTTGGGGAGCACCAGCAAGGACAGTCAAAGAAGCAATGGCTCTCACGGCCTCAAACAGGCCTGACATGGGTTCAGCCCTACTGGGCTCTGATCTTCAGCAAGTCTCTGCAGCAGCACACTTGGGGCAAAGTGTTGTCAAGTCTTTTGAAGTGAAGCGGAGATAAAAATCAATGCCAAGCAAAACGCCCCTCCACATTTCTGGGGTATTGATTATGTTCTCCAAATCTGCACAAGGATGCTTCCCAATTACCCAACCTCATGCCCTCAGCAGGAGGTATTTCCTGTTGACCAAGATCATGTGCTCTCCAAGGAGTAGGTAAATTATGTGAAGAGATTCAGGAAAATCTATTAATATCATAAGGATTGCATACATTTCTGATTTTTGAACTGAGGTATAATATGGACTTTTGATTACCTTACTGATTTTGTCTCTCTTATAACTTGTTATTCCCATCTTGTTTGCATCATTATAGAATGTTGTTGTATCTCAAATTGGTGTTCCTTTTACAATAAGTGGAAGAATAAAATTATTGCTTTTCTTTTTTTAATATTTATTTATTACTTCAGGTTATATCTCCATCATAGTATCCTCTTTCCACCTTTCCCAGTCCTACCCTTCCACCCTCATTACTTTTCATAATTGTATACATTTGATTCTTGGATATTTGCTATTAATTTCTTCCAAATAGTTATTACAAGCTCTTTGTCAATCTTCATTGATTACCCACAATGACATAATCTCAGCTTTGGTAAAAGGCATTACAAGTTTGGTTCGGTCCATTTCTGATAATTGATGTAGTCTTATTCAATTATTTATTTTTATTTCAGTTATCTTTTCTATGTATATTTTAAATTTTTTACTTTCTTTGTGTGGTAAGAGCTTTACAGTTTGTTTTGTTTTGGAAATGAGCAAATTCATCACAATTAAATCACCAGGTATTTTGGTATCTGAGACCTCTAGCTATGGCTTTTCCTATCATATTGGCACGATGCTCATGAAAACCAATATCTGCCATATCTCTTATCTATTTTTCTATTGGGACTGCCCACACATTCAATGGTATAATTACTCTTTGACATGGGAGTGTTCAGTCTTACTATAACTTGATATGCTATGCTTGGTTGATATCCCTGGGAGGCCAGCCCTTTTCTAAAGGGAAATGGAGGAGAAGTGAATAGGGGAGTGGAAGGGGGGACTAGGAAGAGACGAGGGAGAAATAATTGTGTTCAGGATGAGAGTAAATCAATCGATCAATCAATTAATAAATGGAGGGAGGAATGGAGGGAGAGGGAAGGAAGAAAAGAAGGAAAGAAGGAAGGAAGGAAGGGTCGCATTTAACTTCATACCCCAAAAATACATTTTAAAAAACATATAGAACCACTGTAGGAGAGTAACTAGAGCTAAATATTTTCATTTCTCCATACAAAAGTTGTGCTTTGAGCTGCTTTTAGGTTACATAATTTCATTACTCCATCCTCTTTCTCTTTCATACTTAAAGTCCACAATCCAAAAATTCAATCCCTATATTACTGTTACTTGAAGTAGACATTACATGCTGATATATTGTTCACAATTTAGTTCCCCATGTTTGGCCCTATGATTTAAGAACCATAAATCACATGCTGTGTGAAACATATTATTGTAAATATTCAACATTTTTAAGGCTCACAATTCTACAGTTACCCTTTCAATTCCCTATAAATTCAGCAGAAAATAAAATATTTTGCAAGAATCTCAAACCACTACAAGGGACTCAATGTCATAATGAAGCACTATAGGTGCCTTTTTCAGTCACTCATTTTATTATGTTATTAAAAGTTTATTGGAATGATATGCCAGCTAGCCATAAAAAATGAAAAACAGTACACTCTCAATTTATGGTCTGCTTTTATAATGTAGGTGGGATGTATATGTTTGCAACAACATTCTGTTTTGTAAGATGATAGGTTCACAATTTTAAAGTGCCTATTCAAATGACATAGCATTTATGATAAATCTATTTTCTCATAATGACAGAATGATTCTGAGAAAAGGTTGCTTACTGCTCCAAAGACCACATAAGGATCATTAATGTGATTTACTAATCACTTTTTAAAGCCTGGAGTAAAATTGTACTTTTCAATCAGTTTGTGATGATTTAGGATTAATAGTCTAACAATACATACTATTTCCAATAGCCTTATAGGCAGGTTAATTCCTATGTGGAATTCCCCTAATTTTGTATGGTGATTTTCAATATTTCATATTCTGAAATTTTACGAAGATTTTATTCATTTTATTTTAATCTATATGAGTGTTTTATTTGCATATATGTCTGTTCATCAGATGCCTGCCTGCCTCTGCAGAGGCCATAAGAGGGCATTGGATCCCCTCCAACTGGAGTTAGAGATGACTGTGAGTCACCATGTGGGTGAGGGGAAGGTAATAGAATCTGGGTGCTCTTGAAAAGCAGCAGGTACTCTTAACCACTGAACAATCTCTCTTGACCTTCATTCCGTCTTATTCTCTGGACATAGACATATCTATCTCATTGTATATGCAAAGTTCTGTGAAGTTCATTTCAAGCAAAATAAAATGGAAGAACTTTATATATTTGGATGGAAATTGGAATAAAATTTACAATTCTAAATATATCATATTCTTATTCTGTCTTCAGTTACAAAATAAAATTTGTACAGATATAATACCAGTGTGTGTAATTTTGTAACCAAAGAAATTACAGATATACTTTGTTTTTTTTTCCTTTTCCAAATAATTCTTTAATCTCTGAATATCTTCAGATATAGTCACCAAAAAACAATATGGGATGTACATGTTCTTCACAAATATAACTTTCAGTTAAAGAACTTTACTTGAGTGTAAAATATTGTGAACAAAAGCCTGTCTGCACTTTCAAGATTCAGTAAGATTTTCTAGATTCTAAATTATAAACATCAACTTGAGGAGAAACAGCAAGAACCAAAAACAAACAAACAAACAAAAACCAAATCACATAGTTGAAAAGCACATATCCTCCCAGGAATGTTGATATATAATTAATGTCAATCATCTGAGAAAGTTTAGAAGTTGCATGGAGCAGCCCAAAGAAAAAGTGATTTGAACCAGTGATTGATGGAGAGAAATTGTGATCAGAATTAACAAAGAGTATGTCTGAGGTGATGAGAATATTGAGGGCAGTGAACCAGAGTAGTCCAGAGTAGTTTAAGTAGACATGGTTTTAAAAAGGCAGCAAATACTTTTTACAGAAAATACAAAAATGAAAATATTTTCCTCATTATATTGTTTTCTTTTTTTTTAAATACTTTATTTTTTTTCTTCAAGTTACATCTCAGCTAGAGTCTCATAGTTAAATTTTGAGTTGTTTAGGAATCAAGAGGGTGTTATAGATCTAAGAAGATACTCTTAAAAGTGTGTTGCAAGTTAGTATGAATGTTGAGTCAGATATAGACCTTTAAACTCATGGAGATGGTTAGATAGTAGAATGTTAAAGTCAGGGGCCAAATATGTATAAACTGGATATTGGGAAGGTATACTGGGCCATTTAACTCTCACAAATGTGGCATATTTATATCTGTTGTTTTGTATAATACTTACTGCTATAAGAGAAGGAACCATATGTTGGACTGAAAGGGGAAACTTCTGGGGGGAAGAGGGTGGAAGGGCGGGATAGGAAGGGGGAATAGGGAGGGGTTTGTGACTGAGAAAGTAATTACAGATATACTTTGTATATTGATGCAAAATGAAGATTTTATTTGGCTACACCAGTATTGATCTTTGTATATTGATACAAAATTAATATTATATTTGGCTACATTGGTATTTATCTTTGTATACTTATACAAAATTAAGGTTAACTGTTTTTAAGGTATTGTATCTAGATAATGCATAAAAATGAAATGTGAAGTTTTGGCCTTTTGTTAGCAACTGTTTAGGATAATTAAGAAATGCAAACTATTAGTCATTCAAGCATGTCATTTTGTTAGGTAATAGGGGAGTCTACCACAGTTATTTTCTAAGTTAATCAGAAATCAAGTTGCAAAGAGACAAGCAACATTTGCTTATCCAAATATAAAGAGATAGATAGGTGGTCTTCAAAAACCTCAAGAGATCAGAATATGGTATTCAAAAATGTTTTAAAATAAATTTTTTGATGTTGAGACATGTCAGCTCCTGACAGCACCCCTTATTCTACTCCAAGTCGATGATGAGCATCAAAGAATCTCCAATTGGAGATGGTAATTAATGGTAAGTCTGTCACTTGGCAAGAAAAATCCCTTGCTTCAACTGTAGACAGAATGCTGTCCAAAAGGGACAAAACTTGGAAACAGGTAAATAGACAGCCTAGTTCTGCCAGGACAGGGTAGGGAAGTCCTTCATAATTCCTGTTTTACAATTGATGTCTGTCAGAGAAATGGGGCCAAATGGCTGAAGATTGATGCTCTAATGTATGGAGAGAAATTGGGAACTATCCAGGCAGCCAGTTGTATGTCATTTCTTTATTTTGGAAATTTCTGGCCCTGCATACCCAGATATATTTATCCTTCTTAGGTCTCTGATGTGGTTGAACACTAGATAGCTAGAGTCTCATAGTTAAATTTTGAGTGTTTAGGGACTGAGAAGGTGTTCTGGATCTAAGAAGATGTTCTTAATATGGTGATACAAGTTAGGATGGAAGCTGAGTTGGATATAGATCTTTAAACTTATGGAGATCGTTGCATAGTAGAATGTTAAAGTCAGTTGCCAAATACATATGGACTGGATATTGGGAATGTATGCTAAGCCTTATATTTGTCATAATTGTGGCCTAATTATTATTTTTTGTTTGGTATTGTATTTTTTGTTATAAGAGAAAGAGCCATTTGTTGGACTAAAGTGGAAGCTGTTGGGTGGGGAAGACAGACCATAAAGTTAAAAAAAAAAAAACAAACAGATGTAGGGTTAAGAGGGACGAGGGTAGGTGGGTGGGACCAGAGGGGGGAGTAGAGTGGGGGTAGAGTGTGATTCAGATGTAACTTGAATAAATGAATAAATAAATAAAATTTAAAAAAACAAATTACAGACATAATGAATGTTTTGTCAAAATTGCTTATAAAAATATGAAAATTTCACAGATCATTAATACTTCTATATGACACATTAAATCTGAGTGTATGACATAGTTGCACAGTTATGTTGTATCAGTAGATTTCAAGCTTATTTATACATATATATATATAACTATATTAGTATAGCACTTGTTTCTTTTGTAAGTGTTTGTATTTTATTTTATTCTTTTCATTGAAAATATTTTTCTTAGAATATAACACTAGACAGAGCACAGAAAAGTACATATATACTTAAATGTATTTCAAAGCTTTTTATTACATGAAATTTAAAGTGTTTTCTTGTATATTCTCAGAATCTTTATTTATTTTTTGGTTGGCAAACTATGGCAAACGCATAAGGGCCAAATCCAGCCTACCACTATTTTTTGGAATAATGTCTATTGATTTGCATATTATTTGTGTTCATCATAATAGAGCTGAATAATGTAACAGAGAGCATATGATTCATAAAGTTGATGATATTTACTATTGGACCCTTATACACTAAAATGTATGTCCTTATACACTAAAATGTATCTGACCTTAAAAGACATTGTATATGCTGTTACAGATGTATTTTCAAAACATAGAGCTTATTTCTGATACAATTTATAGCTTCTTGTTCTATAAAATATCATATACACTTTTTATTAATTAACATTATTTCCCTTGTCATTAAAGGAAGAAATTTGGCTAATATTTTTAAAAAATGGAGAAACTATATATTCTCTATGTATAGAAAATTTACTTGAATATTTCAATTTTGAATAATAGTATAATAAAATAATCCATGCTAATAATTTATTAGAAAGGAATTCATCAAAGCTAGTTTCTTGTAATGCACTTTGTATACTACAATGTTTGTTTCTTTGTTGGGTTTGTATTATATTTCTTAATGGGCTGAGACAAAATTATCTTCATTGTTCATGCACACAAATATAATGCTTGTTCTCAATTGCTTAAATTGTTGCTTTTAGGTTAGTAGGCATATTTTTATTTCTGTCTGTTTTCCTTTTAACTTTTTGTTATCCAAATTGGAGTATGAGTTACAATCATAACCAAATTGAATTGTTATATTTTATGTGATAATATTATAATCTAAAACTTTAAGGAATAATTATGAATAAGAATGTTCTTATTTGTTTCTAATTGTAAAGTATTTTCCTAATTGAAAAATTAAGTAGCTGAAAAGATCACATTTTAAATAAATACAGGGGAGAAAAATAAAATCATACTTTTAAGATATGCTTCTTCAAGATTTAAAATGGTATGTGTATATGTAAACATTGGGGTATGTGCATATACCACTCAGGTGTCCATAGATTCAAGAAGAACACACAGAATTCCCTGAAGCTAGAGTGACAGGTGTTTGTAAGCTATCTATATGGGTTCTAAGAATTGTGATCTTCAAGGGGAAATATGTACTCTACCCACTGAGCCATATCTCTATTCAGGTTTTTTTTTTTTAGAAATAAAATTATGTACCTTTCACTTTAATAAATTTTAAATATCTTTTGTGCATTACAAAATATGCCCTCTAAATATTTTGATATTTTTAAATAGCCTGTGTTTTTAATATTAGTTTAACACCAGCTTATTTAATTCTTTCAAAAAGCCTCAACATTTGTTTCTTTCTTTCCCTCCCTCCCTCCTTCCTTTTCTTCCTTCCTTCCTTCCTTCCTTCCTTCCTTCCTTCCTTCCTTTCTTTCTTTCATTATACAGCCCTATCACAGCCTCCTCCTTCCTGTCCACCCAGTCCCACCCTCCCACCCTTTTCTCCATTTGGACCCTTCCCTTCTCCTCAGAAAAGGGAAATTCCCTCCTTATCAATCCGCCCTAGCTCTGCAGCTAGCATTAGGACTAAGGACATCCTCTTAAACTGAGGCCAGACAGGGCTTCCCAGCTAGGAAAGGTGATGCACAAACAGGCAGCAGAGTCCATGTCAGAGAAAGTTCACGCTCCACTTGCTAAGGGATCCACATGATGAGCAAGCTGCCCATCAGCTACATATGTGTGGGGGTCTTAGATCCAGTCCATACATGCTTTCTTAGTTGTTGCTTCAGTCTCTGTGAGCCCTCTGAGGCCTAGGTAAGTTGACTCTGTTGGTCTTTTAGTGGAGTTCTTGTCTCTGGATCTGTTCTTCCTCCCACTCGTCTACAAGACTCCCTGGGCTTCATCTATTGTTTGGCTGTGTGTCTCAGAATCTTGTTTGGATCTGATACTGGATGGAGCCTCTCAGAGAACAGTTATGCTAGGTTCCTGTCTGTTAGCATAGCGGAGTATCTTGTTTTATGTTGAGGTCTTTGATTCACTTGGAATTGAGTTTTGTGCAGGGTGAAAAATATGTTTTGATTTGCATCCTTCTACATATAAACATCTAGTTAGACCAACATCATTTCTTGAGGATGCATTCCTTTTTTTTCCATTATATGGTTTTGACTTCTTTATTAAAAAAACAAGCATCCATAGTTGTGTGGGTTCATTTCTGGGTCTTTGATTCCATTCCATTGATTGACTGGTTTGTTTCTATGCCAATAATATGCAGTTTTTTATTGCTATTGTTCTGTAGTAAAGCTTGAAATCAGGGATGATGATACTTGCAGATGTTCATTTATTGTACAGGATTGTTTTATCTTTTCTGAGTGATTTGTTCTTCCATGTGAAGTGGAGAATTGTTCTTTCTAGGTCTGTAAAGAATTGTGTTGGTCTTTTGATGGGAATTGTATTCAATCTATATATTGCTGTTGTTAAGGTGGCCATTTACTATGTTAATCCTATCAATCCATTAACACAGGAGATATTTCCATCTTCTGATACTTGAAGATCTTTTCATACATGTCTTTCACTTAGTTGATTAATTATACCATGATACTTTATATTATTTGTGGCTATTTTAAGGGTGTTGTTTCCCTTATTTATTTGTTTGTTTATTTTTTGCAACAGGACTTCTTTTTGTAACAGAGCTGTGACTATCCTGGACACACTTTGTAGACCAAGCTAGACTTGAACTCACAGAGGTCTGTCTGCCTCTGCCTCCCAACTGCTGGGATTAAAGGCATGCACCACCATGGAAGGGCTACTGATTTGAGTTAATTTCATATCCAGCCACTTTGCTGAAGGTGTTTATCAGCTGTAGGAGTTCTGTGGTAGAACTTCCGGGGGTGTGGTCACTTATATATAGTATCATATCGTCTAAAAGTAGAAATACTTTGACTTCTCCCTTTTCTATTTTTATCCCTTTGACCTTCTTTAGTTGTCCTATTTGTCTACCTAGAACTTCAAGTACTATTGATTGATGTCAGTTGTAGGTGCCACAGGAGAGAGAGTGAAGCTCACCAAGATTTTAGGCTTTCATCTCCCAAAGGAGCAGAAGGGTTCAGACTCCTTGGTAAAGACTGACACCCAGCTAGCTCCCTCCAGTTACTTTACTCAAACATCATACAAGGTTAATTGGGGCTTGGAAAGGTTCCAACTACTAAAGTTATTTTGCCCTTGCTGCCTGTGACAGCCGACAACTCACAGGAATTTCAGTCTCTTTTGACCATGACTAGCCATAATCAAAAGTAAGAATTCCAGGTCTGCCAGGAGTGTCTTAGGACCAAGGTCAGTGCAGCTATGAGCTCTCACATAGCAGGAAGTGCATTTTCTAAAGAGACATTTCTTCAAGATTCAAACAGTCTCACTATAGTTTGTGAGCCTCCATGTAGTGAAGGCCTTGTTGAAATATTTCACCCAAAGCTAGACACAAAGCTTTACTATATGTTTCAATTAAAACCAGAAATAAAGGCTTTACTATACTTTTTACTGTAAAAGTATTATATTGAGGAGATATGGAGAGTGGGCAGCTTTGTCCTTGATTATAGTGGAACTGCTTTGAGTTTGTCTCCATTTAATTTGATGTTTACTATCAGCTTCCTATGTATTCCTTGAGGGTATTTCAGCAAGCAGGCTCAGTTTTGTTGAGAGTATGGTAATCTCAGCTGCCCTAAGTGATAATAAAATTGTTCTTGTGTATAGAAGACAACATTCGACAACAATTACTATTTTAATGCCATTTGAAATGCATATTCTTAAGAATAATCAATATATAGATTATCATGGATTTGAGAGGTAGTAGGTGTAATGGAAGGAGTTGGAGGTCGGATTAGAAATGATATAAATACAGCAATCATGTATGGCAATATCCAAAAACTAGAAAAAAATAATTTAAGAAACAGATTAATACTGACTTCTGCCTACTTTTTCTCAATCTTCATCATTATAAGATACAGTTCATTTATGTTATAGTAAGCTAATAGGTTAAAAGTAATATCCAACTAAACTAACATAGTCTTTATTACTATTTAGTTCGAGTATTTTTATTTGTTAAAATATAACAACAGTTGGGTTGGAATTCACTATGTATTCCAAATATGCTTAAGTGTCTTAGTCCTTCTGTCTCAGCTCCCATAATGCTAGAATTACAGATGCGTACAATCAGATCCAACTGTGCAGAGGGATTATTCCTCTAGCTAATTTGTTGCTACAATTATGCACTGAGGAGCTCATACAGGGAGAATACAAACAACTATATCTTAAGGGATTAGTAGAAAATAGCCATGTATGGAAGAAAGGAGTAGTAAATATGCACAGAAAAGGGCTTCCTTTTATTCTATTATGTTCAGTACTTTAAATTGCTGGCATTTCTTCATCTCTAATGTTAATATAGGTTATACAACATCTGTAATGCTGAGTAGGTGAATATAGAGGCAATGTATAAAGTAAGTGTGGTTTATTATCTAAAATATTGACATTTATGAAATTGAGGAATCTGAAGCATCAGTACTACTAAAAGGATAATTCTCTACAAATTTTCCATACACTCTGTGTTTCTCTAATCAAAATCCAAGCAACTTTTTTTTAAATCTATTTATATTTTTCTCAAGTTGATAGTCTCCTTCTAAATTTTATGTAGGAAGACAAGAAACGTGAATTAGTCAAAATAATTCTGAAAATACATTGGAGGTCATAGATTTTAAAAATTTCTACAAAATGACTGTGATCAAGGCAGTATGACACTGGAACTAAATATATGACAATTCAGCATAACATGCAATAAGTAGAATATCCTCATACAATTAACTATTTACATAATTCTGAAAAAGTAGCTCATTAGATAATGAAAAGCCTTTGAAAGACATTATACTGGAACAACCAGATCCATATAGAAAAAGTATGCTGATCTGTTCATTAGAGAAGCAAATGTTAAAAGAATACTAAGATCTAAATTTCTAGGTAAAAACATAAAAGCATGGAAGTCAATATTAATGTACTTATAATCATAAATCTTTTATTCCTATATGGTCTGGAAGACATTATTTAAAAACATGGTAAATCAACATTGCTAGAGACAGTATATAAATTTTTTTTCCAGTAACAACATAAGAAATAGTTATTGTAAATATAAATGTTGGGTTATTTGAAAATAATCACTATAATAATTAATAATTTACACATATGTACACATATTATGGTACTTAAGAGGAACGAAACCTCTCTCACCTGACTCAGGTAGAAATGTGCTTTATATTTACATGGTAATTTTTTTTTGTAATTTTCTCAATTTTAGTGTTAACGTTGTACGTCACAAGACAGGTTGTCAATGCAGTCCTTTTGGATTTATATGTAAAGGTACAGATATCATTTCGCTTCTTATAGGGTTGATGAAATTACCTCTAAAGAAGTGAGAAAGTACCAACTTCATGGAAAGCATTTTATTACTTAAATTAGCTTTTAAACTTTATTGCCTCCACTTTAGCTGAATATCTTATGTTAACATTTATATGTCTTTGCAAACATTTCAGTGATGATGGTTTGGATATGATTTGTTGACTTTCAATCTTAAAGTTCCACAGCTTAGAATTCTGCACCCGCCTGGTTTCCATGGATACTGAAGGTTGGCTCTAGCAACCATTTTCATCTGAGTAAATTCATCTGAGTAAATGGTGATAACTATATTAATTATCAATTCAGCAAATTTTAACATGATTAAATGGAGAGAAGGTTAATTCTACAGGATTTTTAACATCAAGAAAATAATCCCGATCTTATACTTTTATTCAGTAACTCATATAGTAATAAATTTAGAAAATATTGGATTTAGGGGATTATTAAAAATTGTTTAAGTGTCAGTATAAGAGGTGAAATAAAGTCAAATGGATGTACCTGAACTCTAGTCACATGAAATTTAGAAATCTACTCGTTTTTAAAAAACAGAATGAAATTAACGTTCATATGGTAATTTTCAGCACTTTGGTGAAGACTACACTTTGAAAAGAGTTTGTAATAGAACATGACAAAATTAAAGCTGTTCACATACACTTTATAATTCCATGTATATATGATGAAATACAATTTTGTAGAGTAAATTAGTTGATAATCCTCTATTTTGTAATTTTTTGTATTATTGTATATCTTTGTAATACTTCTAGAAGATAAAATGCAATGGGCTTTCAGTCCTTGTTCATTGGTTTGGCTTAGGATTGATGGATTTATGGAAATCAAAGTAAAAATATTTTTCAGTTCTCAAAGGAAGACATTTACATATCTCTTGTGATCTGGTATCTGGCCTACCATAGCATATCTTGCCAAACACATGTGTCTAAATTAATTTTATATAAAATCACTTTGGTTTACTTTTAGAATTTATCAGTATCTTACATCAGTTATTTATTTTATTTTAAAAAGCTTTTGCTACACAATATTATCTGATCATACTTTTCTCTTCCCCAAGCTCCTCCCAGATCCTCAACTCCTTACACACTCAACCCCATACCCTGTCTTTACCGCTCTTTAAGAAACAAATAATCAACAAAATACAAAACAATTAACCAACAAACACACAAAAAGTGATCATTAAAACCACAGATTTGGAAACCAAAATACATATACAAAGACCAATAAGACAACAAAAGAAAGAAAGAAAGAAGGAAGAAAGAAAGAAAGAAAGAAAGAAAGAAAGAAAGAAAGAAAGAAAGCCAAAACAAAACAATAAAAGACAAAAACTCTACAAAAATGCCATTGAATTTATTTTGTGTTGGTCACTTACTCCTTGGCAATGGACCTATCTTTAAGTGTAGATAATATATCCAGTGTGATTCTATCGAAGAAAAATGATTTTTCATTTGCAAGTGAGTACCAATATAAGATTGCTTCTTGGTTAGGGAAGTGAGCCTGTTTCTACTTGCCCTGTCACCCTTGGGACCCTGTCTGGCTTGAACCTGTACATGCTGCCACAGTCTCTGTGAGTTAACACATATATCCATCCTATGATGTCTTGAAGATATTGTTTCTTTGGAGTTATATCTCACTTCTGGCTCTTACAATCTGTCTTCCTCTTCTTCTACATATCTCTAAAATCCCTGAGGGGAGGGTTTTATGAAGACCTCCCACTTAGGACTGAGTGCTATAAAATCTCTCATTCACTGCACACTGTGTTGTTGTGGGTCTCCATATTATTTACCACCTACTGCAAGAAGAAAGTTCTCTGATCATTGCTGAGTGAGACATTGATTTATGGGTATAGCAGACTGTTATTAGCAGTTATTTAATAGCTATGTTTCTTTTTTATTTTATTTATGTTTATTTATTACTTCAAGTTACATCTCCATCACAGTGCCCTCCTTCCACCCCTCCCGGTTCCACTCTCCGACCCTCTCCTCCCTCTCCCACCCATCCCACTCCTCCAATATGGAGTGTCCCTACATATCAGCCCCTCTCTCTTCAACAGTCATATGAGGGCTAAGAGCTTCCTCTTGCACTGGGGACTTACATGGCAGCACCCATAGAGCAAATTTTTTCATTAATAGGTAACAAAATCTATGCTCCTGATCCTTTTGGTGTGTTGGTTGTAGAATAGTTATCCTGTACTACATGGATAAAATCCAATTATAAGTGAGTAGATGCCATGTGAATCCTTCTGAGTCTGGGTTAGCTCACTCAGGATGAATTTCTCTAGTTCCATCCATTTGGCTGCAAATTGTATGATTTCTTTGTTTCTGATAGCTGAGTAGTATACCATTGTGTAAATGTACCACAAATTTTTTTCCATTTGTCAGTTGAGGGACATGTGGATTGTTTTTACTTTCTAGCTATTATAAATAAGGCTGCTATGAACATAGATGAGGATATATCCTTGTGGTTTGGTGAGGAATCATTTGGGTGGATACCCAGAAGTGGTATGGCTGGGTCTTGAGGTAGGGATATTCCAAGATTTCTAAGATATTGCCAGACTGATTTTCATAATGGTTGTATAAGTTTGCACTACCATCAGCAATGGAGGAGTGTTCTCCTTTCTCCACAGCCTCACCAGCATGTGCTGCCATTTGTGATTTTGATATTACCCATTCTGACATGTGTGAGATGAAATCTCAGTGTCATCTTGAGTTTCATTTCTCTGATGATTAAGGATGCTGAGCATTTCTTTAAATTTCTCACTGCCATTAGGGATTCCTCCTTCATGGATTCTCGGTTTAGCTCTCTATTATCAACCCTGTACAATAAAAAAATCTGGAGGTATCACCATCCCATATTTCAAGCTATATTACAAAGCAATAGTAATAAAAAACAACATGGTGCTGGTATAGAAACAGACCAGTAGATGGATCAATGGAATCTAGTTGAAGTCCCAGAAATGAACCCGCACACCTATCTATGGTCACTTAATTTTTGACAAAGAAGCCAAAAACCATACACTGGAAAAAGGACAGCATCTTCAAAACATGGTGCTGGTCTAACTGGATGTCCACATGTAACAGAATGAAATTAGACCCATACTTATCACCTTGCACAAAACAAGTCCAAATGAATCAAAGACCTTAACATAAGACCTGACACACTAAATCTAACAGAAGAGAAAGTGGGAAAAAGCATCGACCTCATTGGCACAGGTGACAACTTCCTGAACAGAACACCAACAGCTCAGGCTCTAAGACCAACAATCAATAAATGGGACCTCATGAAACTGAAAAGCTTCTGCAAAGGCAAAGCACACTGTCATTCAAACAGAACAGCAACCTACATCTTGGGAAATGATCTTTACCAACCCCTCTTCTAACAGAGGGCTAATACCCATAATTTAAAGAGAACTCAAGAAATTAAACACCAGACTGCATCTTCAACAAATAGTGCTGGTCCAACTGGATGTACACTTATAAAAGAATGAAATTAGACACATACTTATCACATTGTACAAAACTTAAGTCCAAGTGGATCAAAGATCTTAACATAAGGCCGGTCACACTAAATCTACTAGAAGAGAAAGTGGGAGAAACCCTCGAACTCATTGGCACAAGTGACAACTTCCTGAACAGAACACCAACAGCTCAGGACCTGAGACCAACAATCAATAAATGGGACCTCATGAAACTGAAAAGCTTCTGTATGGCAAAAGACACTGTCATTTCAACAAAACAGCAGTTTACAGATTGGGGAAAAAAATCTTCACCAACCCCACATCTCACAGAGGGCTAATATCCAAAATTTACAAAGAACTCAAGAAATTAAATGCCAAGAAACCAAATAATGCAATTTAAAAATGGGGAAAAGAGCTAAACAGAGAATTCACAAAGGAGGGATTCCTAAAGGCTGAAAGACACTTGAAGAAATGCTCAGCATTCTTAATCATCAGAGATATTCAACTCTAAGATTCCATCTCACACCTGTTAGAATGGCTAAGATCAAAAGCTCAAATGACAGCACATGCCAGCAAGGGGGTGGAGAAAGGGGAACCTTCCTCCATGGCTGGTGGGAGTGAAGACTTGTGCAAGCACTATGGAGGTCAGTCTGGCGATATCTTAGAAAACTTGGAATAGTTCTGCCCCGGGACCCAGCCATACCACTTCTGGATATACATCCAAATGACTCCTCAATGAATCAAAGGAATTTTCCTCACCTATGTTCATTGCACCCTTATTTGTAACAGCTAGAAACTGAAAACAAACCAGATGTCCCTCAACTGAAGAATGGATTAAAAAACTGTGGTACATCTACACAATGGAATATTACTCACCTATCAGAATCAATGGAATAATGCAATTTGCAGCCAAATGGATGGAACTAGAGAAGCTCATCCTGAGTGACCTAACCCAGACCCAGAAGGATGCACATGGCATCTATTCACTTATAGTCGGATTTATCTATATAGTGCAGGATATCTATACTACAACCAATGCACCAAAGGGGACATGGACATTGAATTTTTTTGTTTGTTTTTTGTTTTCTCTTCCTGTCAGTGAAACACTTTTTCCTAGTGGTACTGCCTTGTAGGCCCCCAGAGTATGAGGAGACTCTTGGCTCTCATATGACTGCTGAACTGGGGTGGAGGACTGTTATGTAGGTACACTCCACTCTGCAGGAGTGTGATGGAAGGGTTGGGGGGTAGAAAGAGGGAAGGCAGGACTTGGAAGGGTAGAAGGAGGACACTACAATGGAGATGTAAAATGAAGCAATAAATGAATAAATTTTTTTTAAAAGAAAGTAATTAAACACCAAGAAACCAAATAGCTATGTTTTTTTTTTTTTTAACAGAACAATAGTATTTGGTATACTATTGTTATATACTGGTATAGTATTATTTTAGTATAGGCATATGGCCTATCTCAGGTTCTTAGACCCTCAAGCAGTGTTGAGAATGTGTTCTATTTCATGGAGTGCACTTTAAATATTATCAGAGAGAGGCTGTTTAGTTACACAATGTGCCATTATTGTATCAGAATATCATACATCAATTCACTGTTGTAAACAGGTTTTATAAGTAGGTTGCTGGTTACTTTTTCCCCCTCAGTAGCATGAAGAGTATCTTTCTTTTAAAGGAGCATGAATGAATATGGATAAAGGATTTAGTTAAAACATCAGTTAAACATCTTGTTCACTGAGAAATGTTGCCTTCAACAATAAGGCTTTACCATCAGTTTGTGGAACAATATCTATACCCCTGGAAACAGCCTGAGATGTTTGGCGGTTTCCAGGGAATCTGTTTGTGGATAGAATAGTTTCATATTTTATTTATACATAACAGAGAGACAGGTGAACACATAAAATATACACCTCTGTAATACACAGATAAAGCTAAGAAACCATTGCGACTAAGTGAGTTTTTCTCAACTGAAATTTTCATAATTCCTTAGATATATCATCCTCAGGCAATATTGATTGGTTTGTAAAATCAGGCTACATGTAAAATAATGTTTTATAATATAAAATTTCTATAGTAAGTAGATAATTAGAAAAATCTTAAATTTAAATCTCACTTTGAAATTGATTTTTAGATGTATTATTTATTATAGAAATGCCTATTTCTTTATCTAAAATATTTCATAAAGAATTTAACATTTTTCATACATTCAATCAGATTCCCCTCATTATAACATAGAAGATAACAAAATCAGATAACTGATATGATATGACCTCTGATTCTTGATCCTTCTGCCTTAACTTGCTAAGGATTATAGGGATACGACATCAGGCCTAATTAAAACAGAGTCTTATATCTTTTATATAGAGCTTAAAAGGCTAGGCTTTACTAATGCCAAGAAAGTGCTCTACCATTTACTGACATCTTCCATCCTTTTAATGTCAGTGAAAAAGTTCAGATACATCAATGGAAACTCACTAACACATAGATGCAGATTTTGTGTAAGAACAGGTCTGGAAGCTTCCTTCATAATGGCTGCCTTTTATAGTTCTGGAAGATGCTGTGAATGATGCTACATGAGAAGAGCAATCATTAATCTTAGCAAGGTTTGAACTTTGTGAGATGAAATAACAACTATCCTGGAAACGCATGCTCACTGGTACAATGGTGGTATGCATATTATGGGTGTATCCAACCATTTTGTGATTGTATTTATGAGATAAAAACCACATCTGACATTGTTATTGATTCAGGAACCTAGGGTATACAGATCATATACCATACAAGAGAACTTACTATTATTATTTTGCTAAATAAACATAGTACTGAACCAAATCCTAATGATTTATCAATATACCTATAGATTAAGACATCTCTGAGCTCTCATCAGAGAAGCTTCGGTTATCAGTAGATAATGACTAAAACAACAAAGACCCACAGGTGGCCATGGTACAGAGAATAAGAGACTATAGAATGTCTCTCCATAAAGGGAACATTCATATGAACCCCGTCACCAAAGGCTTAGAGACAATTGTGGAAAACAGACTAGAAAGAGTGTAAGTGTCAGAAACCTCTGATGACTTCAAGGACCAGACAAAACTCCAGCATGGATGGGGGAGATGGACACAAAATTCTACTGCTAGATGAAGAGCTATTGATAATTCTTAGTTGCTGGGAGTGAAAGGATAAGTTTTCTCTAAAAGCTTAACCTCTGATAGATCTTCAGAGCATATGAGCAGTGCAAGTTGACATTGATGGGACAAAAGAACATGAAGCTGTGTGGGAAGGTAACGGACAGGGGATGAATCTGCAAAGAGTTGTGGGAGGGATGATGAATACAATTAAAAAAACTTGTACATAATTTTCAAATAATTCCTTAAAAAGAACAAAGAATTTCACTTAAAATTGATTTAAAACCAGAAAAATCATAGTGTTACTATTATAAATCTTATGAAAATTTCAAAATATTAGATCCTTTTTGACATCAAATAGCAAATATCTTTAGTATAGCCATCTGTATTTTGTTTCTCAGAAGTAGTTTCTTCTCTTGTATGATATATCTGGAACATAGTTTCTCCTCCCTCCAATCTTCCATACCATGTCCTCTCTTCTCCATATCCACTCCCCATCCATTACTCTTCTTTAAAGAGGAGGTTTCTAGCAGACAATAACCAAACATGGCAAAACAAGATACAATAAGATAGCAAAAGTCTTGTACTAGGGTTTTCTGCATATATGTTATAGTTGATAGCTTGGCATTTTTGTGGAATTCCTAAGAGTGAGAGTGGGTACATCTCTGACTCTTTTGTCTGCTCTTGGTGATCGTTTCCTCTCATTGGGTTCCTTGTCCAGTAACCATCTGCATTTTGAAAAGATAGAAACAGAAGGCCAATTAATCATGCCTAGTCAAATTCCAGCTAATATTCTTTTCATCATAGCATAATGGCTTAGAGGAGAAATCCATGTTTTTCTCCATATTACCATTCAGAAAAGATCTTTGAAGAGCAGTAGACAAGAAGGCGGCATGGTTTTGTCATGAAACCCATATAAGACTGAGGAGACTGGAACCTTGATTCAAAATCTGCTAAGGAAGTACTTTGTACTACTGAACGAGTCCCTTTTTAATTTTCCTATATCAATTGGTTAACTTTACAAAGGTCCTTCCAAGAAAAAAAGTTTGTCTGCTTTATCCAAGGCCTCTGAGTCCCACTGGATTTCCTTGCCTGAGAACACAAGATACTTACTAATGTTGAGTTATTATTTGTTTATTATTATTAGCCTTGAAAAAACACTGTAATGTCCTAATCTAAACTAGAACATCCTCTGTGTTGTAATACATGTGTTAGAAAAAAATATAATCTTCCTGAACTTTATCAAATGTCAGGAAAGCTCATGTCACCTTTCCAAAAGCAGAAAGATAACATACATGCTCGACTTCATATCCAGGTTTGACACTGCTAAATATGGGGGAACTTTATCACTGCTCTTGACTAAGGATTAAGACATAACTGCAACAAGTCATACCATTGTATAATATTTACATCTTAAGAATTTTTGCCTATAATTCTCATACTTAAGAGACTGGAGAAACAGAGTACCTCATGCTAGCTTTTCAAGTAACCTGCTACATCACGAAATGTCATTTAGAATGGAACTGTGAGTACTACTCAATGTGAAGCATGGCAAGTCCTCCAACAGCCTGCAGAAAAGCAGAGATCTCAGTTGTACAACCATAAGGAACCATAGAAAAAATTTTCTCCCAACAATTGTATCATTTTGGAAGGGCACACCTCACTCCTGATCAGAACACTGGAATCTGATATCTTGATCAAAACTTTGTAATGTTAGCACCAGTAAACTTAGGAAAGCTGTGTTATGTTTATGGTCATTTAATCCAGAAATAAAATACAAATATTACTGTGCATTTGACTGCTTCTATGCAATGGGAATCCCCGTCAGTCATGTAGAGACTCAGCTGCCATCCTGATTTATTTCTTGATTTCCTTACACTAATTTTAATGATCATATATTTTACCTTCTATTTTGTAATCTTCAATGAAATTCAACTGTGATCACAGTTCTATTTAAAAAATTTAAAAGGCTTCACGTATTTATGAATATAATTTTAGCCCTCTAGTTATTTATTTAAGTAGATGTTATAAGTGTACATGAGAAAAAAAACTGAAGGGATTTTTCTCCACTCTCCCATAGTAATTATGATAAAGACCTCACTTATAAACATTTTTTGCTTCCTTTGACCCTATATCAATATGCTTTTATGTACTCCTTCAATTTCCCAATTCAACTTTCATAAATCACTTGCTTGATTGCAGTTATCATCATCATAGTAGAATCTAGAAAATGTCTGATTTCACTGACCTCAAATACACCAATATAAGTAAAGTACTATTGAAATTATTGATCACGTTAATTTTGTTGCTTTTATTTGAATTACACTTGAAATTTAATGTAATTAAAAATCTTCTGCTTCAAAGCATATACCTTATAACTCAGTATACTACTTCTCCCAAGTTAACTTTCTCCTGTTCAGTTCATTGGTTCTCCATTTTTACTGATTTTTAGCATTGCCTGGGGGAACTCATTACAAATCTTGGCGCCCATACCATATTCATATTAATTAAATCACACAGTTTCATAGTGGGTGACAAAGATATGAAAATTCTTTTCTACAATTCAAAATCCAGTAAGGCCATTTTTATGTATGAAGTGTTCAATATCCTCTCTAGCCAGAGAATAAATTCTCATTCTATATCTTGCAATATAACCAAAGTAAAGTATTTAAAAATCACACGTATTTTTTTGTATGCTTTTCTTACACAGATAGTTATAGTAACTCATAATATCCTCCTTGCTCTTATTATTATGTGAAATACCACCCCTTTTAAATATTAGCTAATTAGGTTCAGATTTAATATACTTATGTAATAATTAGTATATGTATATAAGTATCTCCTTTTCTAGACTGGATTTTTGTTTCTGTTATTTTAGTTTTAAAAATTAAAGTAAAATTATTTTATAAAATATATGTTAATATTTACCATCTATTGTTTAATATATGGCTGAAGAAAATGGCATAGTGTACTGCAAACCCAATAAATATTTAGCATTATCCATAAATGATTAGATTCTAATACACATTGTTTTGTTCTGTATGAAAAAGTAAAAGTACCACCACCCTCTCTATTGTTCCAGCTCCTATCCCCAGTTTCATCCCAACAACTTCTCTAGAACACCAACTACACCCTTCTTTCCATTCCCCACACCTCCTGAGGATCCCACATACCATCCCCTTCTAACCTCTTCTAACCTCCTTTCCTGACTTGTTTCTTTGTCCCAGACCCCAACTCCAACAGGAATCCTCTTTTAACCCAATAGTAGCTTCTCCTAGGGCAGTAAGTAAGCTTAAGTCAGACCCATACCTCTGCTACTGTTCCTGCCATCTAATCCCCAGCTCTGTAGTAGGAAATCTGCTGTGATCTGGCTTTCCTTTCTGACCCCACCTCCAATAGATTACAAAGACCTTCTCTTCCAACATCTTAGGACTAATCAAAGTTAACTAGCCTCAAACACCAGCAGATAGTCCCTATGAACACATCTGCTGAACAGACCATATAATCAGGCAAAACAGAACCGTCACACACTCTAAAAATGTGGAGAGGATACATAAACCAAGGAACAAAACACCCATCCAAAAAGACAAATCCAGAAATCCTCACCTAGAACTTTAATCAACCTAAAACCAGATGCTCAGAGGCCAGGATAAAAATACAATGACATTTATGGCAATATATCTACACTAAATTCTAGCTAACCTAACACAGCAGGCCCTAAGTATTTCAACATAGCTGAGGCATAAGAAAAAGACCTTAAAATAACTTTTTATGAATATGATAGAAGTACTTAAAGTAGAAATGAACAAATCTTTTTAAAGAAATGTAGGCAAACACAAAGAGAGGATATAAATAAACTATTTAAGACATGAAATTGGAAATAGAATCATTGGAAAACACAAACTGAGGGAATTCTGGAAATAAAATTTTAGGAATTAAAACAGGAAGTACAGAAAGTATATTAGAATGGAAAAGAGAATCTCAGGCATTGAAGATATAATAGAATAAATGAATACATCAATCAAAGAAAATGTTATATCAAAAAAAAACCCAAAAACAACAACAAAAATCTTCTGACATGAAACATCCAATGAAATCTAGAAAACCAAACCTAAGAAAAATAAATATAGAAGAGAAAGAAGAAAGGCAGCTCAACAGTCCAGAAAATATTTCGAACAAAATCATAGAAAAAAATGTAACCTAAAGAAAGATAAGCCTGTAAAATACAAGAAATGAACAAAACATCAAATAGATGAGACCGGAAAAAAAATCCCCTTTGCAAATAATAATAAGCAAAATACTAAATATACAGAACAATTAAATAATATTGAAAGTTGCTAGGGAAAAAGACCTAGTGACATATAAAGGCAGACCTATTAGAATTACATCTGACTTTTCAATAGCGACTCTAGAAGTGAGAAGACCTTGAAAAGATGTGTTGCAGACTCTAAGAAACCACAGATGTCATCCCAGACTTCTATATCAACCAAAACATTCGATCAAAATAGATGGAGAAAATAAGATTTGACATGATAAAGTCAAATTTAAACATCTGTCTACAAATACAGCCCTATAGAATGTGCTAGAAGAAAAACTCTAACCTAAGGATAATAATAACACACATGAAAACTCAGGAAATGAATAATCTCACATAAGCAAAATCAAAAGAAGGCAAGCACACACGACTACTACCACTGTCATTACTACCACCACTACCGTCATCAGCAGCACCAAGAAAATAACAGGAATCAATAATCATTGGTCACTGCTATCTCTCAATATCAATGCCCTCTATTCCCAAATAAAAAGATATAGATTATCAGGATGGAGTGAAAACAGCATCCATCCTTTTGTAGCATGCAAGAAATATAACTCAACATGAAAGATAAACATTACATCAGGTTAAAGGGTTGGAAAAGGATATTCTAAGTTAATAGATCTAAGAAACAAGCTACACTTTAATATCCAACAAAATAGACTTCAAACCAAAACTAATCAAAAGAGAAAGATTAACTCTGTGCCCCAAAGACAAGTTCACCCAAATTTTTAAAGTACTACTATAGCTTAAATCACATTATGACCTTCCCAAAATGATAGAGGGTGGCTTGTGTACACCATGGTCAACAATGAACAAGAAAAAAGTCATCCACACAAAAACTAAACAAAGAAATACTGGAGTTATCAGACATTGTAAAAACAAATGGCCCTAATAGATATTTACAGAATATTTTACCCAAATACACAAAAATACCTTTTTTTCTGCATCTCATGGAAAATTTTGCAAAATTGACTACATACTTACATATAAAGCAAGTCTCAATAGATGCAAGAAAATTTATATAACACACTGCATCCTATCAGAACATCACAGATTAATGATAGATATCAAGTACAACAGAAAGAGAAAGCTTACAAACACAATGGAAAATGAATAAGTATCTATTGAATGAAAAATGGGTCAAGATGGAAATAAATACATGTAAAAATCTTCTAGAATTCAACAAAAATGTATACACAGCATACCAAAACTTATGGGACACAATGAAAGTGATGTTGAGAGGAAAATACATGACACTATTGCAAACTAATTTTTAAAAATGGAGAAAGTACATACTATCAACTTAACAGAACACCTGAAAACACTAGAACAAAAAGAAATAGTCACACCCAAGAGTAGTAGATGGCAAGAAATAATCAAACTTAATACAGTGCAGGTGGCAGGAGGATATCCATAAGCCAGCTGGGGCACTGGGTGAGCTAGCTGGGGCAATGTGGGAGAGCTTGCCCTGCTCTTGGTGCAGGAGAGCTAGAGGGTTGAACAGGTCAGCTACCACCCAGGGCCAAATCTAAGGCTTTTAGTTTGCACACCTCAACATCTGTTGGAGCTCATGAAGGGACCTGTCCTAAGGTCCAAAGCAGCAGGATCTCCATGACACAGAGCAACAACAGGATGATGAAGATCCAGAATTGATTGTGTACCTGTGGCCTCAAACCAGAACAAAGACTCATTGCAATGAACATTTGCATGTAAAGATATGTGGACAAAATGGTATAATTTGGAACACACTGTCACACACTACAGCTTCCACAAATGGATTTTTTTAAAAAATCTTTTGTTATTTTTATTTTTATTTTTTTGATTTTGGAGGTGTTTCAAGAACAGAGAGTGGATGCAAAGGGATGGGGAGATGAGTGGGTTGGGGTGCATGATATGGAACTCTCAAGGAATCAATAAAAAGTAAAAAAAAAAGAAGATAAAGAAAAGAAATAAGAGAAATGAAGACTGAAATCAATAAAAGTGAAACAAAGAGAACAAAAGAAAAAAAACCAATAAAATCAAGAGTTGGTTCTTTGAAAAAATCAGCGAGGTAGACAAGCCCTTATCCAAACTAACTAAAAGGAAGAGGAGCAATATTTACACAATGAAAAACAAATATGAGGACATCATAACAGAACTAAAGGAAATCCAAAGAATCATAAGGTTATACTTCTAAAATTCGTACTCCAGAAATTGGAAAATGTAAAAGAAATATATAATTTTCTCAATAGGTACCACTTACCAAATTTAAATAAGATCAGATAAACAATTTAGATAGATGTATAACCCCTAGTGAAATAGAAGCAGTCATTAAAGTTCTCCCAACCAATAAATGCCCATGGCCAGATGATTTTAGTTCAGAATTCTACCAGACTTTCAATAAAGAGATAAAGCAAAATTGACATGTTTCAAATAATGCAGCATAAGAGAAACAGAATGAACATTGACCAATTCATTTTATGATACCACTTACCCTGATACACAAGCCACATGAAGACTCAACAAATAAAGATAATTATGATTGATTTTCCTTATAAATGTAGGTGCAAAAATACTCAATGAAATACTTGCAAACTAAATTCAATAACACATCAAAACATCATCCACTGTGACCAAGTAGTTTCATTCCAGAAATGCAAGGATGATTGAATACATAAAAATCAATAAATGTAATCCACAACACAAACAAACTGAATGAAGAAAACATGATCATCTTATTATATTCAGAAAAGAAAAAGGCCTTTGACAAATTCCAACACATCTAGAAAGTAAAGGTTCTTTAAAGATTAATGATACAATGGATAGACCTAAACACAATAAAGATGGTTTGCAGCAAGCCAATGGCCCACATCAAATTAAATGGAGAAGCAACTCAAGCAATTCCACTAAAATCAGGATCAAGGCAAACTCATCCACTCTCTACATATCTATTCAATATAGTACTTGAAAATTTATCTAGAGCAATAAGACAACTGAAAGAGATCAAAAGAATACAAATTGGAAAGGAAGAAACCAAAATATTGTGATTTACAAATGATATGATAGTATGAATTTATAACACTAAAAATTCCACCAGGGAACAAATACAGTTGATGGACACTATTATAAAAATTTAAGATACAAGATGAAATAAAAAACATCAATAGTCCTACTATATACAAATGACAAATTGACTGAGAAGATATCAGGGAAACAATACCTTTCACAATAGCTTCAAATAATATAAAATGTCTTGGAGTAACTTTCAATTAAGCAATTGAAAGGCTTGAAGTATAAAAACTATAAGTCTTTAAAGAATGAAATTGAGGATATCAGAAGACAGAAAGATCTCCCATGTTCATGGATCAGTAGGTTTAAGATAGTAAAAATGGTCATCCTACCAAAAATAATCTACAAATTTAATCCAATATCCATAATATGTAACACAACGCTTTACAGATCCTAAAAGAACAATTTCCTACTTCATATGGAAAAACAAAAGCTCAGCATATCAAAAACTATCCTGAACAATAAAAGAACTGCTGGAGGCCTCACCAATCCAAATTTCAAATTGTACTACAGAGCTATAGTAGTAAAACCCAAATATTATTGAAACAAAACAGATCCACTGATCAACTAAAACAAAATAAAGGCCCAGACATAAGTCCACAACCATATAGATACCTGTTTTTTTATAAGGAAGTAAAAAATATACTATAGAAAAATGATAGCATCTTCAACAAATGATGCTGGTCTAACTGGATGTCTGATTGTAGAGAATGCAAATAAAACCATATTTATCACCCTTTATAAATCTCAAGTCCAAGTGGATAAAGATCTAAACATAAAACCAAATACACTGTGTAACCGAACTTTTAAATTATTATTTAACACTTATTTATTTATTACTAAATTCACTTATAACAAACACCAACAATTTCTTAACTATTAATCCTATAAACTCTTACAACCCCTTTAACCTATCCACTAAACCTATTGATAATTATAACAACTACTTTCATAACCTTTTAGAATGATACAGTCTCTGCGGCAAGTCCTCAGTCTTCAGGAACACAGTCTTTGTTGTAGATTCTTTCACGCACTTAGCAGTCCTATTTCTGGATCTCTCAGATGCAGGTTCATCAGGGTCAGTTGGTTATTGCAGTCTCACCTTAAATAAGGCTTCATGTGTTCTTCTCTGTGGGAGACCCCAGCCGTCTGCAGGCCAACTTACTTCTTTTGAATCAGGAACTCAGCTGCTCTGCCTCAGTCCTTAAAGCCAGTCACAGTTTCCCCTAGGCCACTGATCGGACAGATCAAACCCCTCCAGGCAAAAGCTGAGCCACAGGGCCCAGTCCTTGGCCTTTTGGTGTCTTGCTCAGGCTTTCTTTGCTCACCAGCTTCTTTCTGCTTCAGGGAGAGAGCTGGCCATCAATGGCCAGCCCTTTTTTCAGCAGGACTCTTGGAGCTCTCTAGCATCAGGGTCCTCTTCTTCTTTTGGGCTCCATGCACTGTCCTTAAATAGGAGGAACTCTGTTTCAGCTTAATTTGGGCTCCGCCCACTTAGCAGCTGAAAACAATGTCAGGCCAGATACTTTGTTTCTTCAAGTCCATTAAGTCTTTCCTGTTTTTACTGACTTCAACCTTGTTTTTCAGTCTATTAAGTCTTTCCTGTTTTTGCTGACTTCATGCTGATAATGCTCTTCAGGCCCTGAATTAAGAGACAGTATCAGAAACTCCTATATATTTTCTAAATCTAATTTATCTAACCCCTACAACACTGAACCTGATACAAGTGTGTCGAGAGCGCGGTTTGGTCATCCAAATCCCGACACCTCCTTCTCTATGGAAGGGAGTCGTGTGACCAGGTGACGGCACTCACCACCCAATAAGGTCAAATGGAATACAATTAGGCAGGCTGGTCTTTATGATATTTATTATACTAAATAATAATTACAACTTACACTAAATAAGATATCTCTACTTCTACAGGATCAGGATAAGCTGCATCAATCAAACAGAAACACTTAATGGTCATTAAAGCTAGAACAACATATAACCACCACATCCTATAATTATATTAATATTCCCACATCACACATCATACGACTTGTCCGAAGACCTTGGCTCTCCTGCTTCCCCTGCGTCGATGTTCAGGGCAAAGCCCCATTTCTAGTCTCAGTTCAAGGCCTGAGTGAATGGGCAAGGGATAGAGAGAGAGGTCTCAGCACAAGGTCTGAGGAAGGGGCATAGACCTAAGATAGAGACAGAGGCAGGATGTCAGTGACAAGACTGATCGCCGCTTACTGCTTGTCTCCTTTGGTTTTTATACTTTCATTTTAGCTTCATTATAATATCCGCATAAGGTGGGCTAATTATTCTAATTACTATGTCATCCACATATGGTGGCACTCCTTATCTTCTTTTATTTTTAATATTTTTGTTTTATTATCCACTCTACTTATTTTACTATATTTAATGTGTCTACCTCCCTTCCAACCATTGTTCCCTCCAACCCCCAAAGAACCCAGTGACCCTAATCAGTGGGAAGTAGGTCAAGA
>CAJQZJ010029462.1:0-12771 GCA_907164525.1 Lophiomys imhausi | reverse complement strand
GAGGACTAATTTTATGTGTCAACTTGGCTTCCTAACATGCCCAGATATTTAGTCAAATTAGAATTCTGGGTGCTTGGGACTCTCGTTCCTTTGAAGGAGATCAACATTATGATCAGTAAATTGAATAAAACTGATTGCCTAATGTGAGTGTGTCTTATCTAATCAGTTGAAGGCCTGAGTAGGACAGAAGACCATTAGGAGTGAGAATCCCATCGCATGGCGGCCTTTGTCCAGGCACATTGCTTATTCTCTTTCCCCTCCCTTTGGACTTGCACTCATGTTCATTGACTCTAGGTCTCCAGCCTGACAGTTTTCAGATAAATTATGCTATGGCTTTCCTGAGTCCTCGACCTTCAGATGAAGACTAGAACTAATTCCCAGGCTTTCCCTAACGTTGAGTCCCCTGATTTGAGGGTTTCTGTAATCATGTGAATTAATCTTCCTTCTCCCATAAATACAAGTGAATTGTAATATTTTACAAAACTCTTAATCCATTTTCCAAGATAGTGCTACATTTTTCCCCTTTGAGACTTTGAGGCTTTGCCAAACTTTTCCTTCAATAGGAAATGTAGCTGTATCATATTTAGGTTTTAATTTGCATTTCCCTATGACTAATGAAACTGAATATCTTGTATTTACTTACTATTCATATATTCACATCTCTGGTGAGTTACATATGCAAATCTTTTTCTCATTGTGTTGAGCTAATGATGTTTATTTTCTTATTATTGAATTTTGAACATTTATTATATAATTTATATTTCAACTTTTTTTCTGCATATGAGATTTGTATGTACTTTTCCCCCCAAGGATTTGCCTTGTATTTTAAAATATTAAGACTACATTTTGAAGAGTGGAGGCTTGCTTGAAATTTTGAATAAATTTAAATGACCAGTATTGATTCATGGCTTATAATTCATTTTTGCTTGTCTAGGGTATTATTATATTACTTAAAATTGCAGATTTTCCTTCAATATTTTTGCATGGGTTTGACTTTTCATTGAATCTATAATCCATTATGAGGTACTTTTAAACATGGTACAAGATATATTAATATTAAAGCTTCAACTTTTATGTATGAATATCTAATGTATTATATTTTTATGTGTGATATTTTATAATATCATACATATTCTCATGTATGAATATTTGTTTCATAAAATTTTGTTGAAAAAAATCAGTTCTCTGCTGAATGTATTTCAGAAAGTATGTTTTAAGGAGTCCAGATAGTGATCGTTCTAGAAGGTTAATGCTTCTGACTTAACCATTTATTATTTATGTATTGACAAGACCAAGCTAACTTGCAGGGTCTATTTCTTCTACATATGGCTCAAATTGGTTTCAATCTCCTGAGTTCATTTTAGTCTAGTGAGTGCTAAGGAGAAAGTTTTAGAGCCCTCAATTTTATTGATTAAAAAACAAGATAGAATGCAAGTGTGTTAAGCATATTTTAGCACGTACTTAAACGTTTTTAGAATATTCATTTAATTATTATTTGTTTTTGTGATGGATGAGTTGAACCCAGGGCCTTGAGCTCTGATTTCACTTGGGTGGCTTGTCCCTGTTCTAGGCCCCATGCTTCACATCACTGGGCTCCCAATGATGGTTCCTTCTCCTAACCCCTTTCCCTATCCCCACAGATCACAGGTTTCCCTAATTCCCACACCATGTTCACACTTCTCTCAGACAACTGCCTCCAAGTGGTTGTAAGTGGGAGTAGAAACTACACCAGGAAATTTCCGAGGCCACATCTCTTGTTTCTTTGCAGGCCTTCAGTTCAGTGCAGGGTGTTGGATAGGCTGCAAGGAAAGAAACCAGATTGAAGCCAGTACATGAGACAAGAGAGAAACGATGCCTGTGCTTGTCCTACACCAAAACTAGACATACTGACCAGCTTCGGGCGTCTTTAAATGTCCTCTACGAATAGAAGATAATGTCCTTCCAAGTTCTTGATCACTTACAGCTCCAAAACTGGGGTGTGACAATCAATACCAGGGACATGGCCTCTGAGAGAGGCAGGAATCCTGCTCAGGGTCTTAGAAAGCTAAAAGTTCTAACTTCAGCATTTCTCAGGAAGTAACCACATTTCCATACAAAATTAAGACATCTTAAAGTAATAGCAATTATTACTTTATTATTATATCTACTTATTTGAGGGGTGCATGCTATAGAAGGAGTATGGGGGTCTCAGGGTCACTTGATAGAATGGGTTTTCTCTATACACCATGTGGCTCCAAGAATCAAATTCAGGTCACCAGGTTAGCAGCAACATTCTTTACACATTGAGCTATTTTGCCAGATCCAAATCAAGAATTATTGCCATTTTCTAATTTCTATCCTGAAAATTCCAATTCTTTCTAAACTCAAAGAATATTCCTTAAATAATTTATGTAAATATTTAAAATAATGTTCAGTACAATTATGAATCACATCTGTATATATTATTTTAAAATACACATATAGTTAAATCATGTAATAGTATAGATTGTATTAATCCACATTATAGAACTACAGTACTTCATTATTTGATGATGCCACACTTATTTGCCTCCCTCCTGAGATTTATATTAACTTCTAGTGTTTTGTACTTAACATGTAATTCTACGTTCAATGTCCTTATACCTTATATCATCACACACTTTCCAAAGTAAAAGAGTGATTTCACATTAGCAAGGACTCCATGACCATTTCCATTCTAAACATTTTGTAGTGACAGATTTTGAGTCTCAGGAATCCAGCTCACGTAGAAGCTTCTCACTGCTATTGTACTTTGAAGTCATCTAGTTGATGAAGTGACTTGATATGCCAGTGGACTTTTAGCACTGTCCTCTAATGTGGCTGTCTCATCCCCACCTACCCACCACCAGCTGTTTGTGATTCTCATCTCGATTTAAAGTTATTTGAGTTTTGTATTCTGCATTATTTTCCCTATTGGTGACTTATTTTTAACCTCAGGTATTTGTGTTCTAGATTAATACAAGTAAGCTTCAATTTATCACCTTTTTATGGGCTTTAAAAGATACTTCTTCATTTACATGTATGGACATTCTCTAAGTTTTCCGACAGCTTTAGTGTTGAGTTTCCATGTGTGGTCTAGCACATAGAATATTTTGTATTGTCCATGAAGTATCTGGGACACTGATCATAGCTTTATGGGGTGATAGCACAGAATGCAGTGTCTCATGGCTAAGGATGTATGAACACAGAGGAGGAGGGAGACTTGTGCCTACACTGCATCGGTGTCTTTACACTCAGACATGTTTTGTAGCAACAGTGTTTGTCCAGGTGCCTCCTGTGTTTGAACAAATACTAACATACACATTGACACTTAAATATATTGATATTTCACATATGATTCATTTACTGGGAACAAGTTCACATGCCAATACATAGTAGGCATTTAATAAATATTTGATGGATTAATTAATGAACTTATGGGCTAGTTTGTCTGAAAACTTAAAAAGTGAAGCACAACATATTTTTATGATACAGTAAGCCATCATTCCCTGACTTCTTTCTATTTTTTTGATACTTTTGTTTTTCACTTTTACCTAGCATGTAGTATAATGCATATAAAAGTGTACTTTTTTTTTAGGGAAGGGAAAAGGAGAAGGGAACATTTTACCTTTGGAAAATGGAAATAAAGAGTGGGAAAGTCTATGATTTTCATAATAGTCACGAGTAAGGCATTGTGTCTTGAGATCTTTGATACTTGGGATGCTGAGACAGGGAGATTGCTCACTTGAGGCCTGTTTGCCTACTGAGGGAGTTCAGGTGCCTGTTTGTGCAATTGGAGAGATTGCAAATTAGAAGTAAGAAGACAGCTGGATTCAGCCCATTGGCTGAACACACAGCAGCACACACACAGCTCTGAGTTCAAGCTCTGCTACCACAAAGTCTGATCTGATCTGTTTTGATGATTTGAGATAAAAACCACAGATCTCACATCAATGACAATAAGAAATAGTTTATTCTGGAGCCATTTGAGTGACTTTGGCCCAGGAATGCCAACTTGGGCTGCACCAAATTCATTGTTTCACCGTGGAGTCAGTTTCACAAACTTTTATAGTTTTACAGAACAGAAAGTCATAAATAAAGGCAAGTTTAAAATATATTGGTGGGTACATCAATAGGGGGAATATTTTTTATAAGCCCAAGATGCTAACTAATGACATTTTAGCTTTTGGGTTGGTGGAGGTTAGTGGTTTACCAAGTCAATAGATTCCAAAAGGTTTTTGTCTATTAATCACAAGATGTTAGTTCCTACACAGAAGCACAGGGGCAAACGCCAGCCCAAAATAAGGTAAGTGGCCTCTGGACATGTAACACCACGACTCTCCAGTTTGAATCTGTCGAGCAGTTTTTGCAGACACAGCATCTTTCTGGGAAGTCTTGTTCACAGAAGTAAGTCACTAGTGTCAACCAATGTGAATTCTTCCATTTCCTTATCTCTTTCTAAGACTGGGCCTCAGCTTTTTTTTGCCCAGGCTAGCTTGAACACCTGGGTTTGAGTATTTCTTTTGAGCACTTTGGGTCCACATAGATGTGTTCTTGGCTGAGTGTGTCTGTCTCTTTAAAGGAGAAGCAAGGTAAAAGGAGAGAGACTTCCCTTTTTTTGTACTTGAAGTCTAGGAGAGATGGCCTGTTTGCTTTAGGACCTGAGATGGGGGAGGGTGGAACAGTGTGGAAAGATTCAGCCTCAGGCCTGCTGTCCTAGTTTGTTTGCTATGGCCATGATAAACACCATGAACAAAACATAACTTAATGAGATAAGGGCTTTGTTGGCTTCCAGGGGAATCTAACGATAGGAACTTAAGGCAGAAACTGAAGCAAAGACCACGGAGGTATGCTTCTTACAAGCTTGTTCTCTGTGGCTTGCTCTGTTTTCTTATGCCACTCAGACCCACCTGTGTAGGGGTCGGGAGGGGGGGGGTCACCACATCAATTGTTAACTGAGAAAATGCCCTTCATATTTCAGACACCACAATGGTGAGATTCTGCCCATTGGTTCCAGTCTGCAGCAATTTTTCTTCAAAGGGAAAAACAGTGGGAGATATTGACTTCAGGTGTCTTACTAGATAACTCTCCACTTTATTAACTGAGGTAGGGTCTCTCACTGAAACCAGAACCAGCTTTCCCCGGGGATTCCTGTCTCTGCCACCTGAGCACTTCAGGCAGGTCACCTGCTTACATGGATTTTACATGGGTTATCGGGACTAGAACTCTGGTCCTCATGACTGAGTGGCAGGTTCTACATCCACTGAACCATTTCTCCAGCCCCCCATAAACAGTTTTTGATTAATGGATAATTTAAGTGCATCATGGTCTGCTAGAAGACTAATTTCCAGAGGGTGAAGAAGGAAGTCCTAGTCGTAGCTGTGAGAAGTATCTGCTAGGAGTTCTGGCGCTGTTCTAGGTCTGTGCATGTGACTCTCAGGAGTCAGCAAAGTAAGATAGAGAATGCACAGCTGTGTGCTGTGCTAACACTGAAAGATTCTGAATTTCTTAGCTAAGCACAGACACCTCTGAGATTAAATTAATTATACTAAAAGATGGTTGAAACTGTCAAAAACGGGCAAAATAGATTAGATATCCCTAATAGCAAAAGGGAAGAGCCAACATTTTGAAAGTATTTGGATTCACACAATGTTAAGTAACTTGTGGGATTGACTTAGACATAGGGAACATATTGAATTAGTATATGACTGATAGATTATGTTCTCTCTCTCTCTTGACAAGGTCCAAATTAAGATGTCTTCTAATTTACAATCCTTCTGCCTCGGTCTCTAGAACTTCTGGGATTATAGGTGTGTGCTGTGACACCTACCTTGTCAGTAATATTTTTAAACACTGTTCCCTTGTTTTGTTTGTGGTGGTTTTTTTTTGGATTAGTTGAAAAAAAGATAAATAAACTTTTATTGTGCCTTGCAACTATTGTACATATAATTTCAAATACCAGCTGGCCCTAGTTCCTCTAAGAAGCTAAATTAAGTCGTAGGGGGAGGAAAGGGCCATCCACGTAAGAGAGTAGCATGGCCAACAGCACAGAGGTTGAGTCTCTAATGTGGATTAGACTCCAGCAGCCAAGGGCTGTTCCTGAGCTTCAGTGATTCAGGCGAAGACTGAGGGCTGCTGAGCCTAGAGGTAGAAAGAGGCTGAGACTGTTGTGGAAGTCTGTGCCACACACAAGGCTGAGGCAGTCAGAACAGCCTTATTAAAGCAAAGGAGGCTATGCCTTATTACCTGGGGATTTTTAAACTTAGAGTTTGAACCGTGAACTCATTATATCCCAAATTACTTCATCACACAAGAAATGAGTGCAAACATCACCCAGGGACAAAATGGGTCTAATGAAGGAGAGAAGCTCATCTCAGGTGAGAGCAACCACCTAACTGACCTCAGCTGGGTATGTGAGCAGATATCCATGCTTTTGAGTTTCTGATATACACTTTCATTTTCTTGTCTTTAGTATATGTTATTAACCTTGGAGAAAGCTGATAAAAATTTAGTTTCAGTCTTACTTATGAACAATGTTAGATTTATACAGACATAATTCAGTTTTCATAACCCAGGCAATCTATAAAGATATTTTTAACATACATACTAACACTGTTTTAATAAATTGAATAAAAAATTGGAGACATTTCTACTGAGTTGTTGGTAGGCTTCCAAATTATTTGAAGTGGTTACGAAGTAAGAAGACATTTGACATTGATATAACATGATTCCATGTTATTTTTGATAAAATTTTAAAATGCTCCATTTCATATAAGGAGCATTCAAAATTATTATTATTATATTACTATTTATTGTGCATATGTATGAGTGTGGGCATTCACATACTATATCATGCACATGGGTGTCAGAGGATAACTTTCTGAGTTAGTTCTCCCCTTCTGTCATGTTAATTAAGGGTTTGTGAGACTTCTTTCATGTATATTTCATGTTCGCTGGCCCATAACCTTCTGTCTCTGTCTCCCATCTTCAACTAATCCCAGCTGTAGGAATGCTGGGATTAGAGACAGGCATCAGTGCATCAAGCATTAAAATGTATTTGTGTGTATGCATGTGTGTGCATGTGTGTGCATGTGCGTGCGCATGTGCCTGTGCGTGTGTGTGCATGTGTGTGTGTGTGCCTGTGTGTATGTGTGCATATGCATGTCTGTGTGTGTGCATGTGTGTGCCCACATGCATGTGAGTGTGTGTGTGCAAGTATGTGCGTATGCATGTGTGCATATGTGTGTGCATGTGCGTGTGTGTGTGCCTGTGCATTGTGTGTGCATGAGTGTGTGTGTGCACGTGTGCATGTGCACATGCCCCTATGACCACCATGGTCTGCAGGTGGAGGTCAGTAGACAACTCGTGCACATGTGAGTCGGTTCTCTCCTACCATGTGTGTTCTAGTGATTGAACTCAGGCCCTCAGGGCTAACAGCCAGCACATTAACACCTCAGCCTAAGGAACCATCTTGCTGGTGCCTGTTTGGCCCTTTCAGTGGGCTCCAAGAGTGGCATTCAAGGTTGCCAGAGGGGTTCAGCAGACACTTTTACCTGAGCTGTCTTGATCCAAGATATTTTACCCTGGGTAGTATACTAGTTTCCCATTTGCTGCTGTAACAAGTTACAGTAAACTTAGGACTTTCAAAAACACTTAAAATTCTGTTGGTCAGGAGCCTGACAGGCCTCACTGAACTAAAATCAGGGTATCTGCAGGGCTGTGTCCCTTGAAGGGCTGATGTGATGTGGGAGGACGGGAGGAGACCCGTTTCTTTTCTCTTTTCGGTTTCAGGGGAGGCCATGACCTCTTCCTCTGTCTCCAGCAACGTCAGGTGTGTTGCTTTTCACATTTCGCTCTGGCCAATTTTTCTGATTCTGTTTCCTTTTAAGAACACCGAGGCCATCTGGATGATTTCGGATAATCGTTCAGTTCTGAAATCAGTTTATTGGATAACTGAATTTCTTCTGTACTAATGCCTAGATCTACTTTTCCATGAAAGGTTGCATAGGTCTCAGGATTAAGCTGTAGGTATTTTTGTTGGATGGGGAGGAGAGGCACTGTTCTATCTGCCACAGGTGAAAAGCAATTGTTATTAAATCAGTTCGAAGTGCCTCTGTGGGCTCCATATAATTCTAAAAGATGAAAAAGAAAATATTAGCAGTCTCTTGAAATGGAGCAAAGACTCAGATTTCCACTTTCTACATGGTTGTTTTCTTTTTAGAATATAATTTATCTTCTAATAAAAGGAAAATGGACATCTATTTCTTTAGGTGGATAGGTTCTAGCTTGCTATTTTGACTGAGACTTTTAGAGAGGCCTGAATAGCATAAAATTTATGGGTTCATATTTTTCTAATACCATGGCCCGTAAGTTTGAGTGTAAACCATTTTGCATTTAGAAGAAAGAAAGCTTTATTGCATAGAGTTTGTATCTTTTTTTGAAACAAAATAATTTGGCCACAGAACAACTAGAAAAAGTAATTATAATACATTTTCATGCAGAGAGAAGATTAATATTATTTTTAAAATTTTTGATAAAATATTAACTTCAATCTTTCAGTAGAGAGTCAAATAAATTTTGAGGAAGCCTCCAGAATTTGAGTAATTATTCTCCACAAGACTTTATACAGCTTGGAAATCTTGTGCTCTATGGATTACTTAGCTATGGCTCCTTATCTTCTTGGATAAGAGGGACTTCAATAATTAGATAATTGTTCTAATATAGGTTTATTCTTTATGTCTACTTCTGGCTTTGATTTAATGACAATAGAGGTAGTATCCATATTATGCTATTTTGCTTAGTAGATAATTGGGGAAACATATTTTGTTCAGCAAAATATTCTAAAATAAATGTTTCTCTGGAAATTATCCTCTTTGAATAGGCTCTTTAGTGATGGAAAGGCAAATCAATAAATTCATGGCTGGTATCACATGCGACTCATTTTCTTTCACATCGCCTCTACTCCTGTTTTTATATATTTACTACTGTTGTCCCAGTTTCTTGAAACAGTTGAAACAGATATCATTCCAGACTGGAAGGGCTCTTTGATCCTGTAATTTCTGAGTACTTAATCCTGTGCCAGTGGCTGAGGAACCAGAAACAGATAGGGACACCATGGCACAGCCCCCTCTGTGACCCCTCCAGATCTGAAATGGCCCCTGCACATGCTGATAGCTTGCAAATGCAACTGTCTGGGTTACATACAAAATGAACATAATAAGTTTTTATTTCCCTTGGTGATACACCAACAGCTACATTCAGCTTCTAATAGCCTGCAACTCAGTAATAATAGCTTGGTTCAGTTTAGTTTATTTGAAGACATAAAAATACTTGGCAGCCAGAGGCTGGAATGCGAGGTTCAAGAGAACAAGGTTCCAGTGGGGACCACAGGACCTGTGCATGGAGCATGAGAGTCCTTGGTGCTTAGTAACTATGATTTATTCATTTAGTGGGAATCAGTGGCCATCATCATGATTTATGCAATTGCTGAGTGGGGAATTCAATCTCCATGAACGGAGGGAGGTTCTTCCAAATTTGTTACACACATTTTACCTTTTTAATAACTTCCCTTTTGGCAGAAAATATTTCAACTGCTTGCTTTTCTCAGGAGAAAAAAAGTCTTCATTTTTATCCTTTAGGATATAAAAAAAAATAAAATAAATAGAAAAAAATACTGTATCCCTCTCTTCACTAACTGGCTCTGCATCTTAGGCACTACAGATGTCCTCTGTGAAAATGAATGATTTCCTGATTTCTGCTCAATCATGTTAAAACAAGCAGTACTATGGGGGATAATGTTATAGGAAATGTATTTTCTAGAAACAAAATTGGGAAATATGATTGGTCAATAGAATTAGACGTGAGAGTCTATCAGTGGGTTTTAGAAAATTTAGATAGTGCTGATAAGGAAATCCATCACAATATCATTCACCTTTTATATTAGTGCCCCAAACAAAATGGAACCAGGTTGTTATCAATGAACTGAAAACACTAAATGTTGCACTGGAGTATCACAAAATCTACTCTAGGGAACTTTGTGAGCCACTATTATTATCTGAGAAGTGTGCCAGTGGCCGACTGTACAATTATGTGATACTTTCCTACATGAGTCAAGAGGGAATCCCCTTCATTAACTATAATTTAGATTGACACAATGTAGGCACTGAGAGCATTATCTTCCAAATCAAAAATACCACACATACTTTGAGGGTCTGCTGGGTCCTCTGACCCATGGTTTCTCCTTCTATCAAATAAATGGGCATGTTAACATCTGCCTCATTACTAAATCATGGGCATGTTGTAAGGATCAAATAATAAAATGAATGCAATAGTAGTACATCCACTGAGGAAAACTTTGTGAGCCTTTGCTATTACCTGAGAGACTTGCCAGTGGCCACCAGGAAACCAAAGGGCTCAAAGTGTTTCTCCATTAGTCATGGTGGAACCATGCAATTGTACAGAGCTGTTCTACCAGTCTTTGTTCCTAATGATGCCAGGTGTAACTGGTGAGACACTGTGGAATAAGGGATATAGTGTTTGTGTGACAGGAAAAATCTGAGATGGGAGGTATCCAATGTTGATGTTGAGTAATACTCTTAAGAATCTTAAAACCTTAGTCATCTCAGCTGTAAAATACATAAATAAAGCCCATTGATAAATAAAGTGAGGTGTCACAGGCTCACTTTCTCCTAGAACACCAATGCACCCAGAAACCTGGGAGACATAACATGAACTAAAATTGTTATTATTCATGTGTTTAGACACTGTATGTAACCTTACCACTGACAAATGTAGCTGTGTAAAACATGGTTATTTCTTGACAAAAGATTATGCTATTCTGGTGAAGGAAGTTTCTTTTATTTTTTAGGAGAAATATAATTGCAGTAAATAAAACATGTTATACCTTTTCAAATCTTTATTTAGTCAGAATTATGACTATTTCATATACTGACCTTTTCTTTTGAAATAGATGAGTCTCCCTTAAGAGTAGAGACTTTAGAGTTTGAAAACTGTCAATTGATTCATTGCTTTTAAGAAACCTCAAGGAAAACATTTCAACAACACAGGTGTTTGTTTAATAAATCCCACATATGAAAACCCATGTTTTAAAAAACAAATAAGTTAAAAAACAAGAGAGAGAAAGAGAGAGAGAGAGAGAGAGAGAGAGAGAGAGAGATTGGAAAGCTCAAAGCCCCTTCTTAGTGACAGGCTTCCTTCAACAAGGTCATATTTCCTAATCCTTATAATCCTTTCAAATAGTTCCACTCCATGGCAACTAAGCATTCGAACATATAAGTCTATAGGGCCATTCTTATTCAAATTTCCATAGATGGGGTAGTGACTGGTGGAGTAAATGGCTTTACCTAATTATTGCCTCTTCCTAGCTTTAAGGAAAGTTCAACAATAGTGATATTAACTGATGAAATAGAAAATGAAAATGTTGATATAATATATAATATAATTAAGGTAAATGGTTGCAAGAAAAACAGGGAAGCTGGGTGTGGTGATGTATGCCCCTTTAATCCCAGCACTTGAGAAGCTGAGGCCAGCCTGATCTACAGAGCTAGTTCCAGGAAAGCCAGGGATACACAAAGAAACCCTGTCTTGAAAAAATGAAAAAAAAAACAAACACCCCCCCCCAAAAAAAGAACAGAAAAGAAAAGAAAAACAGGGAATGAATTGGCTTTTCTTATTTTAGTAGGATTAAAAGGCTTTACTTGGTATAAACTTAAACACCTATAGACACATTGAAATGTCAAAAGAGAAAGGAGTTACATTTCCCATGTATCTGTTACTGTGTATATACATAATGTTTACTTTGTCACTTCATCCATCTTTAAGTGGTATTAATTACATATACATTGTTCTGTAACTGTTATCCTTCCCAAACTCTAGAACATTTACATCATTCCAAAGGGCAACTCTGCCGCCATCAGAGTTATAATTTAAATAATAGTCACCTTATTCTACACTCTTGGTCTTCATTTATGATTTTAAATACTACCATATTATGCTTTTAGTGTTACTTTAGACAAGGGGTTATTCTAAATAATGTAATTATGATGTCAGGTTGGTGGAAAATATTCACTTGGATAAATTAGGAGTTGAGTTTTAGCATTCTATCACTATGATAAAATGCCTGACATAATCAACTTAAACTGAGGACAGATTTAGTTTGGCCTGTAGCTTGAGGTTTCAGTCCATGACCACTTTAAAAAGTCCAGTCCCAGGAATAAATCACTTCCTTGGAGTTGGCTATTGATGTCCCATAGGCCTTGCTGGGCTTGTAGCAGCACAGAGCATCATGGCTGACATGTGTTGTGGCTGGGAAGCACAGGGAAAGGAAGGCACAGGGGCCTCAATGTCCTAGTAAGGGCATGCCCCAGTGACCAACTTCCTCACTTTAAATGCTTCACATCTTCATAGCAATGCTACAAGCTGAGGACCATATTCCACACATGGAGCTTGTGGGGACATTTCAAATCCAACTATGACAGAGTTGCTATGATTTATTTTTGACCAAGTATTTGATGGTAGAAACCAGACTCAGGAATGATTTTTGCTTCTTCCTTTAAAAATTATCTGATGAAAACTCCCCACCACTTTATCACATGATTTTATTCAGTGACTTTGCTCACAGTTTAATGACATTACAATACATACAAATGTCTTTTGCTTTCTCCAACTTACTGAGAATAATTTGACAACCTGATCCCAAATCAGCTCCAAATGGTTTGTCCTTCTGACAAACAAGGGACACCTTCTTCCCTCCAA
>CAJQZJ010029461.1:0-11829 GCA_907164525.1 Lophiomys imhausi | reverse complement strand
CCTCTGCCTTGGGAACCATCCAACCACTTCTGGGTATACATCCAAATAACTCCTCACCGAGTCCCAAGGAAGTGTCCTCATCTATGTTCATAGCAGCCTTATTGTAATAGCTAGAGACTGGAAACAACCCAGATGTCCCTCAACTGAAGAATGGATTAAAAAAACTGTGGTACATCTACACTATGGAATATTACTCAGTCATCAGAAACAATGAAATCGATCGAGCAGTGCATCTCAGTAGTAGGTGAATGAGATTAGTTTCTGTGGAGTGAATGTGAGGTCCCCTAGCCCACTGTGAAACATAGAAGGTGACTGAATTGCCACAGTGAACACTGAGATTAGTCACCAGGTAAATCAGCACATGCTGTTCCTGGAAACACCAACCTGAGATGAGCCAGCTCAGTCACCTGTCTGGAGAGAGGCTTCGGCTCTAGCAGATCTAGCCCAGGAATAGATCCAGCCCAGGCCTAATCCAGAGATCTGCGTCCCGCCTGTCTGCCTGATATCCAGCCTGCATGCAGACCTGTACACCCAGGAGGGAAAAAGAGCTGCACCACAAGAGCAAAGTTAAGTGAGATGTTTTTCCCAGAGTTTCCCACATAGCGGCTCAGTGTGCACTGTAGATGAGAGGCAGAGACTTAACCCAGTCACAGCAAAGCAATTAGGAGCCAAGACTGACTGCCAACAGAGCTGTGACTGTGTGTTCTCCTCAAATATTGGGGTGGGTGGGTCACTCACCCTAGCACCCAAACATCTGAGGCAGTCAGCAACAGGCACACTTAGGCCAGCACCCATATTGTGTGGAGCTCCGTGCCTGCAAGGTGAGCCTAGCTGAGGAGCCAGAAAGACTGTGTCAGTGAGAGGATGACACAGGACCAACCATAGGTCAACCTGCCTTTGTGAGGTGACCTGCCAGGTCCTGGGTCCTCAGAGTATAGCTTTCTCTCCACTCCAATCCCTTCTATATTGGTCCTATTGGGTTACAAGCAGTTGAGGAGAGTTGCAGCCACTCTTCTCTCTAGACCCAGTCTATTACAGGAACCTGCCCACCATCTGGAGGTAAACTCCAAGATCACAAGATCAGCTAATCCCCCAGGGCAGGGAGTATTCCTGTGCACCTAGGTCAGCTGACAATAGAAACAGACACACCAGGGTCAATACAATGATAAAAGTTCAGTGCATGCATGTGGTTAAAAAAAAAAAAAAACAATAGGATGTCTCCAGATCCTAGCAATAATGGTGCAGACAACTCTGGACATCCTAACACGGTTGAAACAAATGAAAATGACCTTAATCCTACACTTATATTTATTATAGAAGGCCTAAGCAAGAAAATCAAATACCTCAGAGAGCAACAACAAAGTACTGCAAAGGAGGTGATGGAAATGAATAATGTGCTTAAAGGAATCGAAAACTTGAAAAGAGAAGTTGAAGCAATGCAGAAAATCTAATCCGAGACATCCATAGAACTGGAAAAACTTGAGGAAAGAATAGCAACTACAGACACTAGCATAACCAACAGAATACAAGAGATGGAAGAAAGAATTTCAGGCTCAGAGGATAAAATTGACGACATTGATACATCTGTCAATTAAAATGTGAAATCTAAAAAAGTCATGATACAAAAGCTTTAGGAAATCAAGTACACAATGAAAAGACGAAATCTCAAAATAACAGGATTAGAAGAAAGAGAAAAGTCCCACTTCCATGGACCGGAAAATATCTCCAACAAAATCATTGAAGAGAATTTCCAAATCTAAAAAAAGAGATGCCTATAACTGCACAAGAAGCTTACAGAACTCCAAATAGATTAGGCCAGGAAAGAAAATATTCCTGCCACATAATATTCAAAACACTAAATGTACAGAACAAAGAAAGAATATTAAAAGCTGCTAGGAAAAGTGTCAAGTAAGATATAATGGCAAAACTATCAGAATCACACCTACTTTTCTTCCAATGATTGACAACTGGGACTTCTTCAAGTTAAAAAAGTCTAGCATAGCCAAGACAACAATAAATTGTGAGAGGAGACAACGTATAGAATAGGAGAATAATACTTGTTTAGCTATGTATCTGACAGAGGATTCTTATCTACAATAAACAAAACTAAAAAATCCATACTAAATTACTAATACTCAAGGCTGGCAAGATGGAATGAGTAGATAAAAGTGCTTTCCACCAAGCCTGACAAACTGGCTTTGATTCCCATGACCCACAGTCAAGAAGAGAAGCCACCCCAGTAAGCTCAATTGCTCTCCACTGCATTTGTGTAGACAAGGTCTTTTGCTGCCCCTGGAGCTCACCAACACACCTTAGGGATCCTCCTGACTGCACCTACCCAGCATGAAGTATATAAGACTATGGACACAAAAGACCATGCGTAGCTTTTCAAAAAAGAAGAGAGAGAGAGAGAGAAGAAAGAAAGGAAGTAAGAAAGAGAAAGAAAGAATGAAGGAAAGAAAGAAAGAACCAAATAAGGAAGGAAGGAAAGAAAGAAAGAATGAAAGAAAGAAAAGAAAGAAGGAAGGAAAGAAAAGAACAAGGAAGAATATAAAAGAAGAAAGGAAGAAAGTAATAAAGAAAAAGAGAGAAAGAAAGGAAAAAGAAAGACAAAACAGAAGGAAGGAAGGAAAGAAAAGAACAATGAAAGAAAGAAAAGAAAGGAAGAAAGTAATGAAAGAAACACAGAAGGAAAGAAAAAGAAAGAAAGAAAGAATGAAGGAAAGAAAAAGAGAAATACAGAAAAAAAGTAGAAAGGAAGAACGAAATAAAGAAAGAGTGGGGCAGAAAGCAGGCTGGAGAGGTGGCTCAGAGGTTAAGAGCACTGGCTGTTCTTCCAGAGGTCCTGAGTTTAATTCCCTGCAACCACATGGTGGCTCACAGCCATCTACATTGAGATCTGCTGCCCGGGCATATATGTAGAGCAAATACTGTATACATAATAAACAAACAAATAAATAAATAAATGCTTTTTCGTTTTAAAGAAAGAAAAGAATACATATATGATCTGACAGATGGAATTCAAATTCCTTATGTTTCTGTGACACGCTTACCCTACTGAATCATCTCCCTAGACCCAAATTATTCTTTCTCTGTTATGTGTATTTGGGGTCAAATCTAAGAACTCTTTACCCAATCCTGGACCACATATTCTTTTTTAATTATATGATTTACATTTTATATTTAAACCTGAGATCCATTTTCAAATTCTCTGGGCTTAGTGTAGACCTTGCTGTTTAGCATCTTGTCAAGTAAAAATAGCAAGCATTATCCTCATCAAAATTTACAACAGAAAAAGAAGTGGGGACAATATCATATTTGCTGGTGATAGCAGATATAGTTGAATTCAACAGTGCTTCACTTTGAACCCAAACATCAAACTATCCTCCAATGGACCACACACAGTCAACTCAACATGTTGTAAGCTTTCTCTGGACCTTGTTTTTAGCATCATCTAAAGAAACAATAAGCATCATGACCATCATCCTGGTTTCCAAGAGCAAGAAGAAGTGTGAACTTCATCGTGGTTGCAGGTGGTAGCATATATTTCTGAATTCAACAGAGATTTTGTTGATGAAAAACATCAGACTTGTCTTTAATGGCTTGGCATTACCTTAGCTCAACATGATGGCAGCTTCCATTGAGGATGTTAATATTCAGCATATTCTCAAACAACAATATGTATCAGAGCCATCATCAAGGTTTTCATAGACAATAATAAACATGAACATCTTCATACAAGCCTGTGATAGAAGATATTACTGAAATTAGCAGAGCTTCTTTTTGATCACAAATATTAAACTGGTCTCCAGAATCCTGGCAGAAAACTACCTGAACATGATCTCTTTAGTCAGTATGGACCTTGCTGTTCAGCAACTCCTCAAGATGAAAACTGTATCAATAAGGATTATGATTTTGGAGCTGTGTCCCAAGCTGCACTGTACCTTCCCTGTCCCACTGAGGTGACAAGGCCTCAATCCCCAGGAGCATCAAGCTCCATCCTTTGGATCCTGTACCACCTCGGGACTCCCTGAACCCAACACCTAGGGTAGTTTCCCCCTTCGCTACCCCCCACCAATGCCCTGCACTGACCAATGCCCTGAGACACTCCAAGCAGCTCTGAGCTGGGAACATTCTCTCCAAATGACATCTTCAGGACCTGTGCCTCCCTCGATTTGTTGACCTTCACCCTCAGGACCACATAGAACTACACAGGACTTCATAGGTCTACATAGGATGACATAGGACCACATAGGATTACACAGGACTACACAGGGCAGAACTACAGGTCAACAAGATTATAAGGCCTCCAAACCAATACTCCTTCCTTGGCACCAAGTTCAGAAGGTTCCAGGAACAAACAACTAAGGAACACCAGATGGCAAAAGGCCAGTGAAAGAACAGAACTGCCAAAAGTCAGGGAAATATGAATCCAACAAAATTCAGCCATACTAATACAGTAAGCCCTGACCATCCCACAATGACTGAAATATAAGAATATGATGAAAAAATATATAGTTATGAAAATGATAGAGGCCTTAAAAGAAGAAAATAAATCCCTTAAAGAATTTAAAGAAGCCACAATCCTACAGATGAAAGCAATGTAGAATTCCTTTAAAGATTTTCAAGTCAAACAAGAATGGGAAAGAGAGAAAGCTATGAAAGAATTTCAGGCAAAGACAGCCAAATTGGAACAGGAAATATATGAAACAATTCAAGACCTGAAATTAGAAGTGGAAACAATAAAGAAAACCTAAACAGAGACAATCCTGGAGGTGGAAAAACAAGGAAAGAGAGCAGGAACTACAGATATGAGTGTCACCAATAGGATACAAGAGATGGAAGACTGAATCTCAGGTGTGGAAGACTTAATTGAAGATATCAATACAACAATGAAAGAGAATGAGAAATCTAAATAAGTCCTCAGTCACAACATCCAAGAAAATGAGGATGCAATAAAAAGACAGAATCTAAGAATTATAGGCATAGATGAAAGAGAAGACTCCAGACTCCAAGGACCAGAAAACATTTTCACAAAACCATAGAAGAAAATTTCCCAAACCTAAAGAAAGTGATCCAAGTAAAAATCCAAGAAGCATACAGAACTCCAAAGAGATTGGACCAGAAAAGAAATTCCTCCAGGCCCATAATAGTTGAAACTTCAAATATACAGAACAAAGAAAGAATATTAAAAGCATTAAGAAAAAAAAAAAAGGCCAAGTAACATGTAATAGTGATCCATCATAATTACACCCGACTTTTCCTCAGAAACTTTAAAAGCCAGAAGGGCAGGGTCAGATGTGCTACATCCCTCAGAGACCACAGGTGCCTGCCCAGATTATTGTACCCAGCAAAACTTTCATCTTTACCATAGATGGAGAAAACAAGATATTCCATGACAAAACCAAATTCAAACAATATCTACTCAAAAATCCAGCTCTACAGAAGTTCCTAGAAGGAAATTTCCAACCCAGAGAAGGTAACTATAGCCAAAAAAATAACAAAAACCCCATAGGAAACAAATAACTCTACTGCACCTAAACCAAAAGAAACACACAAAACACTACCACCATCTACATCAGAATAGCAGGAAATAACAAACTAGGGTCATTTATATCCCTCAACATCAGTAGACTCAACTCCACCAATAAAAAGACACTGACTTACAGAATGGATCCTTAAACAAGACCCATCATTTTGCTGCATACAAGAAGCACACATCACTAACAAAGATAGACTCTACCTCAGAGTAAAGGGTTGAAAAACGGTTTTCTAAGCAATTAGTCCCAGGAAGCAAGCTGGAGTAGCCATCCTAATATCAAATAAAATTGACTTTCAACCTAAATTAATCAAAAAAGATAGGGAAGGACACTAAAAACTTGTCAAAGAAAAAATTCATCAAGATGACATCTCAATACTGAATATCTATGCCCCAAACAGAAGGGTACCCACATTAGTAAAAGAGACAGTACTAAAGTTTAAACCATACATTGATCCCCACACACTAATGGTATGAGACATCAACATTCCACTCACACCAATGGACAGGCCATCGAGACAGAAGACAAACAGAGAAATAATGTGACTAACAGAGGTCATGAAACAAATGGACCTAACAGATATCTATAGAACATTTCACCCAAACTCAAAAGAATATACCTTGTTCTCAGCATCTCATGGAAACTTCTCCAAAATTGACCATATTCTCAATAACAAAGCAAACCTCAACAGATACAATAAAGCTGAAGTAACCCCTTGTAATTTTATCAGACCATCATGGATTAAAGCTGGAATTCAACAACAACAGAAATATCAAAATGCCTACACATTCAAAAAAAAAACTCTCTATTTAATGAGTATTGAGTCAGGGAAGAAATAAAGAAGGAAATCAAAGACTTCCTAAAACTCAATGAAAATGAAGGCACAACATACCCAAACCTATGGGACACAATGAAAGCAGTGCTACATGAAAAATTCATAGCACTAAGTGCCTTCAAAAGGAAAATTGTAAAAGCTCATATTAGCAACTTAATAGCAGAACTGGAAGAGCTAGAAAAAAAAAAAAAGAAGCAAACAATCCCAAGGGGAGCAGATGGCAGGAAATCATCATACTCAAGGGCTGAAATCAACAACTTAGAAATAAAAAGAACAATACAAAGAATTGACAAAACCCATAGTTGCTTCTTTGAGAAAATCAACAAAATAGAAAAACTCTTAGCCAAAATAACTAAAAGGCAGAGGGAAAGTACCCAAATCAACAAAATCAGAAACAAAAAGGGAGAAATAATAACAAACATCGAGGAAATCCAAAGAATCTTTAGGTCTTACTTCAAAAACCTGTATTCCACAAAATTTGCAAACCTAAGTGAAATGGACAACTTTCTTGTTAGAGTCCACCTACCAAAGTTAAGTCAAGATCAGATTAACAAATTGAATAGTCCTATAATCACTAAGGAAACAGAAGCAGTCATTATAATTCTCCAAACAAACAAACAAACAAAAACAAACAAACAAACAAACAAACAAAAAACAAAAAAACCCAGGGCCAGATGGTTTCAGCACAGAACTCTACCAGCCTTCAAAGAACAGCTAATTCCAATAGTTTTTAAACTCTTCCACAAAATAGAATCAGAAGGAACACTGCCAAGCTCATTCTATGAGGCCACAGTCACCCTGATACCTAAACCACACAAAGACCCAACGAAGAAATTCAGACCATTTTAAGAAGTCTTTGATTTCTTTCTTTATTTCTTCCCTGACCCAGTGGTCCTCTAGTAAAGAGTTGTTCAATTTCCATGTGAGTATAGACTTTCTGTTGATTCTTTTGCTATTGAAGTCCACCCTCATAACTGTGGCCTAATTACCTCTGTTGTACTGTATTGTATTTATTATTATAAGAGAAAGAGCCATTTGTTGGACTGAAAGGAGAAACTGTAGGGGGAAATAAGATATACCTTAAAATTAAAAGAAAAAAAAGGGAAGAGGATGGGGGGTTGAGGGTGGGAGGGTGGGACTGGAGGGGGAAAAGGGAGGGGACTGCGATTGAGATGTAACTTGAAGAAATAAAAAATAAAGGAAAAAAACAAAGAATTCAAGAAATTGAATGCCAAGAAACTAAATAATCAAATCAAAAAATGGGGAAGAGAGCTAAACAGAAAATTCACAAAGAAGGAATCCCTAATGGCTGACAGACACTTGAAGAAATGCTCAAAATATTTAATCATCAGAGAAATGCAACTCAAGACGACTCTGAGATTCAATCTCACACCTGTCAGAATGGCTAAGATCAAAAGCTCAAAGGACAGCACATGCTGGCGAGGTTGTGGAGAAAGGAGAACACTCCTCCATTGCTGGTGGGAGTGCAGGATTGTGTAACCACTATGGAGGTCAGTCTGACGATATCTTAGAAAACTTGGAATAACTCTGCCTTGGGACCCAGCCATACCACTTCTGGATATACATCCAAATGATTCCTCATTAAATCACAAGGAAGTTTCCTCATCTATGTTCATAGCAGCCTGGAAACAACCCAGATGTTCCTCAACGGAAGAATGGATTAAAAAACTGTGGTACATCTACACAATGGAATACTACTCAGTTATCAGAAACAATGAAATCATGCAAATTGCAGCCAAATGGATGGAACTAGAGAACCTCATTCTGAGTGAGCTAACCCAGACCCAGAAGGACGCACATGGCATCTATTCACTTATTGTTGGATTTTAGGTATATAGTACAGGATAACTATACTACAAAGAATGCACCAATGGGAATATGAACATAGACTTTTTTTTCCTGTCAGTGAGATACTTTGCCCTAATGGTGCTGCCTTGTAGGCCCCCAGTGCATGCGGAGACTCTTGGCCCTCTTATGACTGGTGAACTTGGGTGGGAGACTGTTATGTAGGGACACTCCACTCCAGAGGAGTGGGATGGAAGGGATAGGGTTTAAAGGGTGGGAGGGTGGGACTGAGAGGTGTGGAAAGAGGACACTGTGATGGAGATGCAATCTGAAGTAATAAATGAGTATTTAAAAAAAAGAAAAAAAAAAGAAATTCAGACCAATTTCCCTCATGAACATAGATGCTAAAATACTCAATAAAATACTTGCAAACTGAATCCAAGAACACATCAAAAGTATCATACACCATGATTATACCAGGAGTGCAGGAGCAGATCAACATACAAAAATCCATTAACATAATCCACCATATAAACAAGCCTAAAGAAAAAAAAAAAAACACATGATCATCTCATTAGATGCTGAAAAAGCATTTGACGAAATCCAATACCCCTTCAGGCTAAAAGTTTTGGAGAGAACTGGTATACAAGGACCATACCTAGAATAATAAAGGCTATATAAAACAAATCTGTAGGCAACATCAAATTAAATGGAAAGAAACTTAAAGCATTTCCCCTAAATTCAGAGACAAGGTGAAGATGACCACTCTCCCCATACTTTTTCAACACAGTACTTGAAGTTATAGCCAGAGCAATAAGACAACAAAAGGAGATCAAGGGGATACAAATTGGAAAGGAAGAAGTCAAATTTTCTTTATTTGCAGCAATATAATAGTGTACATATGTGACCTCAAAAGTTCCACCAGAGAACTCCTACAGCTGATAGACTCTCCAATGTGGCTGGATACAAATTTAACTTAAAAAAAATGGTAGCCATTTTTTTATGTTTATTTATTACTTCAGGTTATATCTCCATCACAGTGCCCTCTTTCCACCCCAACCAGTCCCACCCTCTTCCCCCTCTCTCTTCCATTCCACTCCTCCAGAGTATAGTGTCCCTATATATCAGTTCCCAGCCCCAGTTCAGCAGTCATATGTGGGCCAAGAGACTCCTCATACACTGGGGGCAAACAAGGAAGCAACACTAGGGCAAAGTCTCTCATTGACAGGTAACAAAGTCTATGTTCCTGTACCCTTTGGTGAATTGGTAGCCCTTCTTTACACAAAAGATAAATGGACTGAGAAACAACACCCTTTACAATAGCCAAAAATAATATAAAATACCTGGAGGTAACTCTAACCAAGCAAGTGAAAGAACTATACAACAAGAACTTCAAGTCCTTGAAGAAAAAATTTGAAGAGAATATCAGAATATGGAAAGAACTCCCATGTTCATGGATAGGTAGGATTATCATTATAAAAATGAAAATGACCATGCCAAAAGCAATATACAGAATCAATGCAATTTCCATCAAAATATCAACACAATATTTACAGACCTCAAAAGAATAACCCTCCACTTCATATGGAAAAACAAACATCCAGAATAGCTAAATCAGTCCTGAACAATGAAATAACATCTGGAGAAATCCCCATCCCTGATTTCAAACCATACTACAGAGCAATAGTAATAAAGACAGCATGGTACTGGTATAGAAACAGACAAGTTGATCAATAGAATCAAATTGAAGACCCAGAAATATACCCACATACCTACAGTAACTTAATTTTGACAAAGAAGCAGAAACCATACAATGGAAAAAGGACAGCATCTTCAAGAAATGGTGCTGGTCTAACTGGATATCAACATGTAAAAGAATGCAAATAGACCCATATTTATCACCTTGCACGAAACTTAAGTCCAGGTGGATCAAAGACCTTAACATAAAATCAGACATACTAAATCTAATAGAAGAGAAAGTGGGGAAAAGCCTCAAACTCTTTGGCACAGGTGACAACTTCCTGAACAGGATACCAATAGCTCAGGCCCTAAGACCAACAATCAATAAATGGAACCTCATGAAACTGAAAAGCTTCTGTAAGGGAAAGGACACTGTCATTAGAACAAAATGGCAGCCTACAGACTGGGAAAAGTTCTTCACCAACCCCACATCTGACAGAGGGCTAATATCCAAAATTATAAAGAACTTAAGAAATTAAACACCAACAAACCAAGTAACTCAATCAAAAAATGTGGTACAGATCTAAACAGAGAATTCACAAAAATGGAATCTAAAATGGCTGAGAGATACTTGAAGAAATACTCAACATACTTAATTGTCAAGTTATATTTTTTTTCTATTTTTTAGTCTTTTTTATCTATTGTATGCTTACTGGTTTGTTTGTTTAGTAGTTCTCTCTCCCGGGCAACGAGACACTTTTCACTGATGGTACTGCTTTGTAGATCCCCAATGAATGAAGAGGCTCTTGGCCCTCATACGACCTCTCAACTGAGATGAGGGAGTGTTATATAAGGACACCCCACCCCAGAGAAATGGGATGGAAGGGTTAGGAGGTAAAGAAAAAAATGAAATGTGATGTTTCGGCCTTTTACTACTAATTATAATAAACTGTTTAGGATGATTAAGAAATGCAAACTAATGGTTATGCAAGCCAGTCATTCAGGTATGTACTATGACAGCCTATTATAGTTACTTCCTAAGCTAATCAGAAATAAACCGTCAAGAGACAAGCAACATCTGCTTACCCTAATATAAGAGATAGATAGGGCCTCTTCAAAAACCTCAAGAGATCTGCAGAATATGGCATTCAAAGATGTTTTCGTAACTTTAGATTTTTTTTTTCTATCAAGACATATCAACTCCTGACAGCACCCCCTATTCTCCTCCAAGTAGAAGATGAGCATTGAAGAATTTCCAGTGGGAGATGATTGAATTAGTTGCAAGCCTATCTCTTGGTAGGAAAAGCCCCTTGCTCCAACTGTAGACAGAATGCTGTCCAAAAAGGACAAAACCTGGAAGCAGATAAGTCGACAGCCTAGCTCTGCCAAGACAGGGTAGGTAAGTCCTTCAGAACCCCTGATCTACAATCAATATCTGTCAGAGAAACCGGGTCAAATGACTGAAGATCGATGCTGTAATGTATGGAGAGAAAATGGGAACTGTCCAGGCAGCCACAGGTATGTCATTTATTAGTTTGGGAAGCTGCAGGCCCCGTACTTCCTATAAAATGAGATATATTTATCCCTGTCAGGTCTCTGAGGTGGTTGAAGAACAGATAGCTAGAGTCTCATAATTTAATTTTGAGTTGTTTAGGAGTCAAGAGAGTGTTATAGATCTAAGAAGATACTTTTAAAATTGTGTTGCAAGTTAGTATGAATGTTGAGTCAGATATAGACCTTTAAATTCATGGAGATGTTTAGATAGTATAATGTTAAATTCAAGTACCAAATACATATGGACTGGTCATTGGGAATGTACGTTAAGACATATAATCCTCATAACTGTTGCCTAATTACCTCTGTTTTACTGTATTGTATTTATTATTATAAGAGAAAGAGCCATTTGTTGGACTGAAAGGGGAAACTGTAGGGGGGAAATAAGATATACCTTAAACTTAAAAGAAAAAA
>CAJQZJ010029456.1:0-33823 GCA_907164525.1 Lophiomys imhausi | reverse complement strand
AGTGGGCCAATCTGCTAAGCTCTAGTCATCTTTTTATCTGTAGGATCCACTTCTAGTTTTCTTTCTCAAGGAACTAGTTGGAAGTCTGAGGACAATAAATTAAGATGTCCTTTTTATCAACTTGAAAGGCTGAGAACAACCTATCCAGACAACGGCAAGGTTTGGTGTGACTAAATCATTACAAGCTGCCACATTCAGTGGGAGTGGGGGTGTCTCTGACTCTTCTGCCTGCTCTTGGGACTCTTCTTCCTACTGGGTCCTACTGGCTGCCTTGCCTGGTCTTGAGGTGAGTGTTTATGCCTAGTCTTATTGTATCTTGTTGTGCCATGTCTGGGTGATGTGCCTGGGAGGCCTCTTTTTTGTTGGGAAATGGTGAGGGGAGTGGATTTAGGGGAGAAGGGAGGTGGGGTGAGGACTGGGAGGAATAGAAGCTTCAGTTGGGATACATTGTATGAGAGAATAAACAGAAATTTTTTAAGCTGTCAGGTTGGCAGGGAAAATGGCTTAGTGATCAAGTACTTGACAAGCATGTATAAGGTCTGCTAAATTCTCATCACAAGAGTATCAGCCCCCAAACAAAACAAAAAACAGTGCTATAGTGTTGAATTGCCAAAGCAGTAGTAACATTAAGTAAAACCACAGGAATGGAAAATAAAATGTGGCTAAATGTGTCGCTTTAATCTTAAACTTTGTTAATCTCATTCTCTCTCTCTCTCTCTCTCTCTCTCTCTCTCTCTCTCTCTCTCTCTCGACAGGGTTTCTGTGTAGCACTGGCTGTCCTGGATTCACTTTGTAGACCAGGCTGGCATAGAACTCACAAAGATCCACCTGCCTCTGCCTCCTGAGTGCTGGGATTAAAGGCATACGCTAACACACCCAGCAATTACAGACCGTTTCGAACTGCCATGTGGGTGCTGGGATTTGAACACGGGTCCTTTGGAACAGCAGCCAGTGCTCCTAACTGCTGAGCCATCTCTCCCACCTATTAGTCTCATTTTCTGAGCCAGGATGGCCTGGAACTCACAATCCTACTGCTTCCCCAGCACAAGCAGTGCGATTACAAGCTTGTTCCACCATGCTTAGCCTATGCTCAGCCTAACTGTGGAGTTTTTGGAAAAGCTCCTCATGGGGCTGGAGAAATGGCTGAGCAGTTATGAGCCCTTGTTGTTCTACAGGAACACCTGAGTTTGGTTCCCAGCACTAATATCAGGTGGTTCACAACCACTTGTAACTCCAATTCTTAGCGATCAGATACTTTCCTCTGACCTCCACGGGCACCCAAAAACATGTGCACATATATCTATAGACACACACACACACACACACACACACACACACACACACAAATATATACATTGAAAATACAATTCTTAAAATAATTTAAAAGCTGCTTATAAAGAAAAGATACTGAAAAGAGGGGCTGAGAAGACAGTTTAGTTGGTAGAGTGCTAGAGTAGCACCCATAATACCTTGGTTCAATCCTGAGCACTGTATAAAACCAGGTGTGAGAGTGCTCACCTACAATTCAGTCCTGAGATCAGAAATCAGAAGTTCAAGGTTGGAAGAGATGGACAGCATGGATCTTTACAGTCTGGAAAATGCCTGAAAACAAAACAAAACGAGTCTTTATTCTATTGAATACCTATAAGTAACCAAGCACAAACTAACTTCATCAACCCTGCCAGCGCAGCAATTTTGACAGAAACTTCTGCTTCCATCATTCAAAATGGAAATCTTCATCTTAAACCATATCCAAAATGCTTCCAAATACATGAGACTGAGTTTATATATATATATATTGTTTGTTTGGTTGGTTGGTTTGCTTTGGTTTTGGGGGTGGGGGTTCTGTCCTGCACTCACTCTGTAGACAAGGCTGGCCTCGAACTCACAGAGATCCGCCTGCCTCTGCCTCCCGAGTGCTGGGATTAAAGGCATGAGCCACCACCACTCAACTATTATATATATTTTTAAATGTGCAATTCTAGCCCTCGTCCCTGGAGCACTAGCTCGGTCAGCTAGTAGCAAGACCTTCCTTGACACCTGCATCAGATAATGATGTTGGAATTCATAGAGCAGGAATTAAATGAGGGGTCCCTGAAGTCATTTTCTGTAAAGACCAAGACAGAAAAATTGGGCTCAGACTGAAATCAAACGAAGATAGTCTAGCAGTTCAGCTAGTCCAGGTGAACTCTTTATGGGTTGGTATGAGATTCGGAAAAGAAGTGACCCAGATAAACAGTGAAAACTCTTCAGGCTGCAGAGCTCAGATACTGCACACAAGGTGCTCAAAACAAGCTTTAGAGAGGTTACTACTGGAGACAGATCCTTCAAACAGATAATTATACCTAAGAATAGTAGTAGACATGCTAGTTTTATCTTTAAAAGTATAAAATATCTGGGCATGGTGGTGCACCCCTTTAATTCTAGCACTCAGGAGGCAGAGGCAGGCAGACCTCTGTGAGTTCGAGGCCAGCCTGGTCTACAAAAAGAGTCCAGGACAGCCAGAGTTGTTAACACAGAGAAACCCTGTCTCAAAAAACAAAAACAAACAAAAATTATCCACAATGAAAAACAGTACTGTTGACAGAAACAACCTTCCTCACTCCTCAACAAAACGTCAATGGACAGAACATCATTGTACTGAAGAACTGGCAGACATACCTGGAAATGTGGTCGCCATTAGACTCATGTTTGCTTTCATCTTTGTGCTAATTAGCAAGCATTACAAAAATCTATTTCTGAGGCTCAGATGCCATACACATGTAAACACAGATGAACTCTGTGCACAGGAAGCTCCTCTAGAGCCAGGGGACATGGCTGAAGGAAGGCCTTTTCATCTTACACTATGGCTAGAATCTTGCTTCCATGTGACTGGGTATCCTGAGATCCCAAGATGTAGCCTGATCCTGGTTTTAAGACAGAAAACTCTCAAGATATACTCACTTTTCTACAATAGTTTCTCTCCTAGAAATCTGATGCTTTTCTAAGACATACTGATTAGGATGACTGGCTATTTTTACCCCAAGTAGACTATGGTGTGTTTCTTAGTAGACTACCATAGTAGTAGTATATAGTATTATTACACAGTAGACTATTGTGTAATACTTTAACATCTACTTTTAATACATTACTGTAGTCTACTTAGGGTAGACTGCCTCGGATAGTAGTTTTAGTTTTCTTGGTTGGTTGGTATAAAATGCAATTAATCATACTGGTTCATTCTGTATTAACATTATTTCAAGATTACCATTAAAAGTCAACTCTCTTCACTTAATGTGTCAAGTGTTGTCTTAACTATGTCGAGCATAGTGACACACACCTTTAATTCCAGCATTCAGGAGGCAGAGACAAGTGAAGCTTTGTGGGTTTGAGGCCGGCCTAGTCTACATAGTTTCAGAATAGCCAGGGCTACCTTGTGAGACCCTGTCTTGAAAACAAAACCAAAAATCTATAGTGAGCATATGCAATACAACCCAAAATATAATTACTGCTGCCATTTAAAAACTTTGTATGTTGGCCAGAGAGATGGCTCACAACCAATACACCAAAACCTATAATGTTTATTCTGTATTACATTGGAAGGAACACTTGCCTGACTCAACTTAAAGGTACTGAGGACAGCAGACCCGGTTATTTGTGCTTGAGATTTTCTAGTACTTTCATGATGGAAACCACTTCTGAAGGGTGTCCTATCACTTTCTGAAAAGCAAACTGCTAAATAGTCAATGTAAAACTTCTTTGGACTCTCTTTATTACATGTGTAGATTAAATGGGTAATACTTAACTTTGGTACCTAAATCTTAACTTTATGGTCCCTAGCTACTTTGGAGGCAGTCTTGCAATGTTTTCCTCAACATCCTAATTTGTTCCAGTTTCTTACTCCTTCCTCCCTGCAAACAAAATGGAATTGACTCTTTCTCTTGAGTTTCTTCTTTGTTTATGCCTATCCTATTTATACTATTAAATGTGTATAAAGTTATAATTTCATCTGAAAAAAGATCAAAGTCATCCTCAACTACACAGTTCCAGTTCCAGGCTACCTGGGGTTATTTGAGAGACTGCCTCAGAAAAAAACAAAGAAAAACAAAAAACATAGAGCTAGAGAGTTGGCTCAGCCATTAAGAACACTTGCTGCTCTTGCAGAATACCACGGTTTGATTGCCATTATTCACAAGGTGGTTCACAACCATTTGTAATTCCAGTCCCAGGAGATCCAATGTCCTCTTCTGGTCTCCATTGGCACTAGGCACACAAGTGGTATACATACACATATGCAGGCAAAACATCCATACACATAAAATATCAAAATTTTAAAAACAAAGTTACATCTGATTTTTTGGAATTATGTCTGAGGGTTTCTGTTACAGAAAAGGAAGCGTTTTGTAAATAATGTCCTGACACAATCTTTTTTCATGTTACCATCTACCTGAGAAAGGATATGGTAGGATATGATCAGTATGCTTTGTCAGGTAAAAACACGTGTAGAAAAAAAATAAAGTAGAAAATAACAAAATACAGAAATTTTGGGTACTGAGATTATTGACATTTATTGTACTCTTAAAATATTGTGCATGTTCAGAACTTCCTACACTCATAAAACAGAACATGAAGTACTTACAATGAAGAAGAAAAGGATGTTCCTTGGTTTATTTTTTTGTAGGTATCTTTAAAAATATATATATTCTTACGCCGGGCAGTGGTGGCGCACGCCTTTAATCCCAGCACTTGGGAGGCAGAGGCAGGCGGATCTTTGCGAGTTCGAGGCCAGCCTGGTCTACAAATTGAGTCCAGGACAGCCAGGGCTACACAGAGAAACCCTGTCTCGAAAAACAAAATATATATATATTCTTGAGTGTTTGCCTGCATGTATTTCTGTGTACCACATTCTTGCCTGGTACCTGTGGCAGCCAGAAGAGGGTGTTGGATTCCATGGAACTGGAGTTACAGACTTTTCTGAAATGGAACGTGAGTGCTGGGAATCAAAACCCTGGTCTCATTTTTAACAGTAAGGGAAAAGAACTTTCAGAAAGCCTCAGAACAGTTTGTTCTTGCTTAGTGTAAGAGTGTCTTAGACCTGAAACTATGGAATCGACAACACTGATCTGGTTAGACACCTGTAAAAGTTATGTTGAAAATTTGTTAACAATGTAAGATATTAAAAGGTGGAGTCAAGTAGGCCCTTCAGAAGGTGATTAGGACTTTGTACTCAAGAAATCATTAATCCACTCACTCCACTATAAAGTTAATAGTTTATCTCCGGAGCAATTAGGGGCTTGAACTCAAAAATTCATGAGTCCAGTCATATGATTATCAAAATAATGGCTTACATCTCCAGCACAATCCTGTTATGAATGCAAGTTTGCTTAGCCTCTTAACCTCCCTGGCTTGAGGCAGAGGCAGGCAGATATCTGAGCCTGAGGCCAGCCTGGACTGAGTGAGTTCCAGGCCAGCCAGGACTACACAGAGAAATAGAGTCTTGGAAAACAAAACCAACAGCAAAACACCTCACCCATGAGGTATTGCGGTATTAGCAACATAGGGTGCTCTAAGGCAGATGCCTCTCACTGTAATATCTCATCCAGTGCCAGTGTTCTGACTCAACCTCCACATCTAATTCTGACTCATCCCTGCCATATGCATTACCTTCACCCGTCATCAATAGCACCCTAAGAGTGTTTCATCCAGGCCCTGGCCATCAGTAATGCAATAATAACCTATCCCGATGGTCACAGCGTCCTTCAGGAGGAAGCCAGAGGTGAAGCTAAAGCCCTAACTTTATGTCAAGTGCCCCGCTGGTAGCATCTGGACCCTGCCTGACTCCTCTCCCACCACGACGGTAAAGCCTGCCTTCCACTTCGAGCGGTCAGGTTTTACAAGGTGGCATCCTGTCCTCGGGGCTTCCTGCCTCCTTCAACCCGAAAGGCCGCTGGCCCAGACGCGTCTGACTTCCAATGCGTCTCCCTCCTAAGGCTGGGGCCTCGCCGTGGCTGTGCGTCCGCTCGCGGCTAGTCCAGCCTCAGCCTCGGGCACCAATGCAGGGGTCGCGCAGGCGCAAGCGGCCCTCCGATCCAAGCCTCGCTCCTGAGGGTACATCACTCTCCACCAACGACTTAGGAGGGCTCGCGACAAACACTAGAGAGGAGAAACACACACATCACCCACAAAACTGCAATAGCAAAGAAAAAAGAACGGCTAGAACCTGGCGGAACTCACCATCACTTTCCCGTCCGTCTCAGAAGATCGTCCCCCAGGAAACAGAGCTCTCACTTCCGGAAGAAAGCCCTCAATCTTTATAGGGCAAACAGGTTCCGAGCCACCAAGTTTCCGGATCCTGGTGGGCGTGGCCCTAAGTCTATCAGAACTTCTGCAGACTCTTGTCACTTGAGGCTGCTGGAGGACTCCAAAGAGACTTCGTTGTATTCTGTCCCGGCGGCAAAGTGGAAAGGACCCACACGTCGGACCTGGATGTTGAAGTAATGGTGTTGTGTCAGCTTTGCTCTTAGCCTGTGTTGAACATCCTCAGGCACTTTCCGTGAAAAGAAAAATATTCTCCAGGACGAGTCATAGTTTTTAAGAGCTTGTAAGAGTCAGTTTACAGAGGTTTCTCTCAGGAGGAACCAAAGATGCAGCGCGTGGGGCATAACATTGAAGGAGCTATTCCGGTGCTTGGATGTCTAGAAATAAGTGGAGTCTTACAACTGTCACAGAGGAAAGAGGCAAATCTTTTCAGCAGATGGGAGGATAGTGAAGCTTCTCAGATTACTGGGATCAAGTCCCCAGAAGCCATTGGCCTCAGGCAGTTTTAAAAGACCAGGGCACTGCTCTTCGGGAAGGATCCCCACTAATGTAGTGAAACCGGATTTTAATTCAGGCCACCTGTCAGAGAACCCAATGAATAGAGAAAGAAATTCAATCCTAAAATTACGGTTTACCCAGAAAGAGCCAGCAGTCTGAAAAAGTAGATTAATTGTCCTAAAGACATGTATTGAACAACACCTCCAGCCAACAGATTATATAGGGAGGAGATAGGGCTGGAGACAAAGACAGCCAATTGTCTGGAGCTCCATTTTGCCTCCCTGGTCAGGTGGTCAGCCACATTTCTGGGATATGATGTCTGTGTTTGTTTTGTTACTTTTTTATACTCTTTCCTCATCTTCAGATGTTTGGACTTAGGCACTTGTTGAAACTCAGAATCTAAATAGTTTCTACTCCTTCAGACGTATTTGGGCTGGACTGGGGGATTAACTCAAAACAAAGGGAGGGGAGTGTGTCCATGCTAAGCTAATAATATGTACTTCTACAGTACGGAGTACAAGTGTGTCTTCATAATACAGAATATGAAAGTGTCCCCAATCATTCTTCACTGTCAGTAGTAATTCTGAGATCTGTATCATGTTAAGGATAGAATCCTGACACCATGTACCTGGCTAATTGTCAAAATGGCTTCTTGCTTGTAAGAGAATTCCCTGGCACATAAACATGTACTTCAGAATAAACCATATGTAGCGGGGGCAGCTATGATCTGGAGTGAGAATTTCTGAAATTTGCCCTTGTCTGAAACAAATGCAAACAACAAAAGTAAGAACCAAAGTTTGAAAATAGTGTCAGGTAACCATACATAAAAACCATTTCTCTTTAACCTCATGGCTTTAGTTTTGGAAAGTGTCACAAGTGACATCATTCTGACTGTTGGTTTTAGGTTGGGGTCTCATGAGCCCCACACTGTCCTCCAATTGTCAGTCTTTCTGTTTCAGCTTCCCAAGTGCTGGAATTGCAGACAAGCAGCATCATGCCAGGGAAACTTGATTCTGACTCTGACACCCTTCCACATCTCTGAAGATATTGTTGATTGGCTGTGGTGGTTTGATGTTGTCTATTATCCCTGGGATGAGACCTGTTCCCATTGAGTGAGAGATGTCAAGGAATTAATGCCAATAAACTCTTTATGTCCAGTTTTAGGCAACTAAGAGGTTTAGAAGGAATGGCTCTTAGGCCTGCCTTATTTATTCTTCACATTTTGTTTATCCTGTTGGTGGTGCCCTAGCATCTCCAAAAACAGCTTCAATAGACGCTGAACTTCTTCAGAATGTCTACAGACACTAGCCATGTAATTCTTAAAGGAGAACACAAAACAGAGCCAATATATAAGGAGAGCTGGTTTTAAAATTAACTATGCAGCCCAGCGAGATAGCCCAGCAAGTTTGAGACTTGAGTTAAGCCCCTGAACCCACCTAAGGAGGAAGGAGAGAACCAACTCCACAAATGTGCCCGCTAACCTCCGCTCACAAGCCATGGCACACACGCAAAATAGTAATAAAAATAATACCAAATAAATTTAAGAACTTGTGTATAGATGCTTTTAAATCTAATTATCTACTTATGTTTTTAAATCTCAGTATCTTATGCCTTCTAATCATTAGGAAGCATTACTCAGCATGTACACTGTTAGGGTATGTTGAATTATCATTGCTTATGGAGAACAGTCAAGAGTTAGGACCACATGAACACAGGCCTAGGAAAAGTTAGTGGCATTAACAATTCTTATTTGAGAAAGGCAGTTTTCAAATTGCTTCCTAGCTGCTATGTTTTAGAAAGTATATCTAATACAAGCAGCATAAACATATATATAATGCAGCCAACAACAGTTTGCATCAACACATGGAAGAATTACTCAAAACTGAAGAGCTTCTCCCATTATTTTTTTTTAAAGATTTATTTATTATGTATACAGTGTTCTGTTTGCAGGTATATCTGCAGGCCAGAAGAGGGCACCAGATTTCATTATGGATGGTTGTGAGCCACCATGTGGTTGCTGGGAATTGAACTCATGACCTCTGGAAGAGCAGCCAGTGCTCTTAACCGCTGAGCCATCTCTCCAGCCCCCCTCCCATTATTTATCTATGAATCTGTCTTGTTTTTGTTTCTAAAGCAAACTGTAGGTTCTTTGGCTGGGTCGGGTCGACAGCACTAACTATTTAAAAATAAACTTTAGATCCATAATGAGGAACAGTGTTAATGATCATACCCAGATGTAGTTAATAAATTATATATACTCAACAAGACATGTTTTTGTCAGGGTGAAGAAGTATAGACCAGTATTTTAGATAACAGTACTGCCCAAATGGGATGATTGTGATTTGGTTTTGCTTTCAATTCTGAATGCTACTGGTTAAAAATGGTAGAAATATCAAAATAATTATATTGGCCACAACCAATACTGCTTAAAAGAGAGCACGTGTTGATCATTCTGTATTAATGATATGTCTTTAGCTGCAAACAACTTCAGACATAGATCATCACATACAGATACAGAGGGTATTAAATTACCTGGGATGTTAATAAAAGTCATTATTTAAAGACGTTACCATAAACAAAGTGGACTTAGGGAACATTGACTTAAGACTGGGTTTCCTAATTAGTTAAAATTCTGACAAACTTAACAAAAAGCATAAGTAATTAAATTAATTAAACTTTTTTGTATTTTAAGTATTCTTGCAAATGCTGATAGCAGATTAATATCTTACAAGAACTCACTGTTTTTTTTTTTTTTTTAAGAGAGTATTGGCTTTTAGGTTGTGGGTGTGCTACATTTTGGCCTAAGGGATTCCAGTAGCAGCACAGGACTACAGCACCTTAGGTTCTCACTCGCAGACTTCCTGCACCTCACTCTGACCATTTGCCACTCACTTCGGCTCCCTCAATTTGTTTTGTTTTATTTTCTTCTTTTTTTTATTTGGAAAAAATACATTCATTTTATCCTGGACAAAATCCTTCATTATCTAAAATATTCCCCTTCACTGAGCATGGTGGCACAGGCCTTTAATCTCAGCAGATTAAAGCAGAGGCAGGTGGATCTCTATGAGTTTGAGGCCACCTTGGTCTACATAGTGAGTATTAGTACAGCTGTGTAGCTATAAATAGTAAAACCCTGTCTTAAAATAAATGAAATATTCCCTTTCTCTTTTTCCTTACAAAAAAAACTTCTCACATTTTCTTTTAAAAAAAATTGGGGGGCTGGACATGGTGGTGTACATCTTTAGTCCCAGCACTTGGTAGATAGAAGCAGGTGGATCTCTGTGAGTTCAAGACCAGTCTGGTCTACAGAGTGAGTCCAGGGCAGCCAGGGCTATTACACAGGGAAACCCTGTCTCCAAAATTAAAAAAACAAACTAACAAAGAACAAAAACAAACAAACAAAAACCAAGTGGAGCTAGAGAGATGGTTCAATGAAGAGCACTGGCTGCTCTTCCAGAGGTCAAGTTCAATTCCCAGCACCACATGGTGGCTCACAACCATCCACAATGGGATCTGATGCCTTCTACTAGTATTCAAGTGTGCATGCAGACAGAGCATTCATATGAATATATTTTTCTCGTGTTTATGTGGAAAAGAGAGCCAGTTGAGTCACTTTTGCCCATATGGGTGAGGAAATATTGATGCTGGCTGGTGTGAGATCCTTGGATGTGAGCATGACCCAGAACTCCAGCAGCTGCCATACCTGGGGACTGTCATTTGGAAAGCAGATCTGCTAGAAGTGAGAAGGGCCCATGAAGTACAACAGTTGTGTCCTCTGCCCGATTGCTAAGGAGTGGGAGGCCAGTGTGGACTACAGACCTGTTTTAGTAGGAGCAGTACACCTGAGGCAGGCATGAGCACTGCTAAGGTGGCCCTTACTGAGCCAGGAGGTGTGTACACAGCAAGTGGCCAGTCCCCAGGTTCCTCCTAGCACAGTGGTTCTCAACCCTTCTAATGCTCTGACCTTTTAATACTGTTCCTCCTGTCGTGGTGACCCCAAACCATATTATTTTCCTTGCTACTTTATTACTATATTTTTTGCTACTGTTGTAAATCAAAATGTAAATATCTGATATTTCGGTGGTCTTAGATGACCCCTGTAAAAGGGTTGTTTTACCCCCAGATTAAGAAACACTGTCCTAGCAGGTACATTCAGAGCACCAGGCTGGGAATTGGAGAAAAACCCTAAGAAGTGAAGGAAACAGGAAGAAGGTGGTAGGCTTCATAACCGTGGGGTCCAATGTGCCATGCCAGAGCTTGCCTATCTGGGTGTATTCCATGGGGTCACCACAAAAATGGATGTGTGCTACCTCCACTGTCATACTCCAGGTCTTGGCCTATGGTTTACAATTATTCTGGAGCCAATCAAGGAGTTGGCTCCCCAGAGGAAGGGTAGGCACCAGCAGGTAGTTCTACTTACTGCTACTCAGAGGTGGGAACCATTCCAGACACTCTTTTCTCTGGGGTACCAGGTGAGAGGAAAGAGACCTAAGGCTGGAGCTTATATTACACAGTATTTAAACATGGGTGTTTGGGGCTTAACCTTTGTCTTTCACCTCATCAAGCCTTTCTAAACAGGGGAAAGAAGCAGCTTTGCTGGATCTTGAGCTTAGAAATATACCTCTGTGATGTACAGTGACTAGGAAACACAGTTCTTGGTACATCACATCTAACAGCACAAGGGTGCCATCTCAGTACCAAAGACCAAAGAGCCTGTAACTGGCTAACAAGAGAAGGAATAGTTGGTATTACTGCTGCATACAGGTTATAGCATTAAAACTAGATGTTCTTTTTTCCTGATCTACAGAGAGAATAGGGGATATAAAGGGGAGGCAGAAGAGTAATCAGGTGCTGCTTCCTCCCTTGTGACAGCAGAAAGACACACCCTTCAACAGGATGTACATGGGTCCTGGGAGGTTGGGAAGGGGAAGGTCAGGAGACTCAAATGGTTTCTCTCTTCTACAGGGCTCAGGGACGGTGTGCAGGAAGGTATAGCTGTGTCTCCTGGATGCCAAGATTTGAGACCCAGAAGTCTCCCATGGCTACTTACCACATCCGCCAGTACCAGGACAGTAACCATGAAAGTGTGGTAGATGTGTTCACCAAGGGCAATGAGGAGCACATCCCAGCCACCTTCCGACACATGCTATGCTGCCCCGAACCCTCCTGCTCTTACTTGGGGTCCCCCTTGTCCTGGTCCTGGTGTCTGGCTCCTGGCTGCTGCCCATTATATCCATCTTCTTTCTGCTCCTACTCCTGCGGCTCCTTGCCAGACAGCCTTGGAAGGAGTACGTGGCCAGCTGTTTGCACACTGACATGGCTGACATCACCAAGTCTTACCTGCATGCACACGGCTCCTTCTGGGTGGCTGAATCTGGGGGACAGGTGGTGAGCAAAGTAGGTGGTCTGTCAGTCAAGGATCCTCCATTGGGGAGGAAGCAGCTGAAGCTTTTTCACTTGTCTGTGTCCTCACAGCATAGACGACAGGGGATAGCAAAGGCACTGGTCAGAACTGTCCTCCAGTTTGCACGGGACCAGGGCTACAGTGACATTGTCCTTGACAGCAACACCTTGCAGCAAAGTGCTAATACCCTCTACCTGAGCATGGGTTTCCAGAGGACAGGCCAATTCTTCTTGAGTATGTTTTGGAGGTTAGTGGATGTTTGTGCAATTCAACTAAAGTACTCCTTCCCTTCTGCCTAGGAAGGGGACTGTGACCTATGCCCCTGCAGAGCAAGCATGCCCCAAGGCACTCTCCTGTAGGACCCAGAACCATGTCACGTCAGTGTGATGACCAATAAAAGCTGCTTGCTTGTGAACACCAAATTCTAATACATAGGATTGCTGTGTGGGAGCTTGGGGGCTCTGCTACACTATGGGTTTCTGGGGTGCATGATTTACTTACTGAGCCTAATATCACTGTTGCATTAGAAACAATGCAAAATACTACTACATATATTTCATTCTTGACTCTGTTGGCCATAAAGTTTCTGCAGGACTGGAGGGGACAGTTCACCTAGCTCATTTATGCAAGCATCTAAGTTGGCTGATGTCTGTGTGCCAGGCTGTTCCAGCAGGCCAGTGGGGCTTGGCTAAAGAACTTTGCAGAACACTCACAGTAAGGCAAGGGAGAAAGGAACAGGTTTTTCCAAGCACTGCAGATGTTACCTACAGAACATGCGAGACTCGGAGAAAAATGTAGATTGTGCTTAGAAGATCTGTGGAGTCACGGACCAGATGCTCGGTGTGGAATTGAGAAAAGGACCAGCAGAGGTATTTATTGTCCTGGCAGGGGAGTAGGAGTCGGCTGGGATCCAGTGAAGACTGATTGATTCTATGGGGAAGACACCTCATGGTGACCACTCCTGGAGAGCTGTTGCTGTGGGCTGACTCACAGTCTACCACAACTTTAAGCAGGCCAAATATACAGCTCTGCATTTCTAAAAGGATATGGGGATGGAAACGCCCTATGGCTGGCACTCCCAGAACTCAGGGTGGAAGCAGCTGGAGTTCAAGAGCAGGCGCTCCAGACACTCAGGTGCTTTGTGCCTGGATGTACCCTTCTGCACACCTCCACACAAGACTGTGCTGGGATGTGGTTCTGGGCTTACGTATGCAAGGCTGCCCCTCTTTCTCAGCTAGTTCATCTGTAACACTGGGGTATTATTAGAGATGTGGGTATGTTGCTATGTCTCCCACCCTAGGCAAGAGACTGCTGATCACAGAGATCTGGGCACCTCTGAGCTAGTTATTTGTGATACTGGCATTATTGGGGGTCCTGTTTCATCCTGGTATCACCCTGATACAACTTAACTCCAGAGGGGTCAGCCAAGCCAAACCTTGCCTTGGCCTGCTGACAACCTTGTCACACACCAATTTCAACTACACAGAGACCCCTTGCTGTGCCACTCCAATCACAGGTGACTTGGTTACTGGGACTTTATGCCTCATCCTCTCTTGCCATGTGGCTCTCCTTGACCCTAGCCTTGATGGTCACTACAGGGTTTTCTGTCCATCATCACCTAGGCCAACTTAAGGCTTCCGTGAGACCTTCTCCATCACCCAAAGCCATTAGTATACGCCCTAGGGGTCTGCATCCCCTGACCTAATGTTTTAGCTGCATATGCAATGTGTTTCCTCCTAGGAGCCCATGAAAGATAGGATGCTGAGACCATGCTCCCTTTACTTTCATCTTTGTAATGCTAATTACTAAGATTTCTGAGATTCAGATGCCATACACATGTAAACACAGCTGAACTCTGTGCACAGGAAGCTCCTCTAGAGCCAGGAGGCATGGCTGAAGGAAGGCCTTTTCATCTTACACTATGGTTAGAATCTTGCTACTGTGTGACTGGGTATCTTCCTCAGATTCCAAGATGTAGCCTGATCCTGGTTTTACAGACAGAAAACTCTCAAAAGATATACTCACTTTTCTACAAAAGTTTCTCTCCTAGAAACCCTATGCTTTTCTAAGACATACTGATTGGGATGACTGGCTATTTTTACCCCAAGTAGACTATGGTCTTTTCTTAGTAGACTACCATAGCAGTAGTACAGAGTACTACTACCATGTGTACACTAGTATGGTGTAATACTTTAACATCTACTTTTAATACATTACTGTAGTCTACGTAAGGTAGACTGCCTCTGATAGTAGTTTTAGTTTTCTTGATTAGTGTGTGTAAAATGCCAATTAATCAATACTGGTTCATTCTGTATTAACATTATTTCGAGAATTACCATGATTATCATTAAAATTCACTTTTTTTTTGTTTTTCAAGACAGTATTTCTCTGTGTAGCCCAGGCTGTTGTGGACTCAATTTGGAGAGCAGGCTGGCCTTGAACTCACAGAGAACCGCCTGCCTCTGCCTCCCAAGTGCTGGGATTAAAGGTGTGTGCCACAATGCCCGGCAATTACAGACAGCTGTCAACTGCCATGTGGGTGAGTGCTGGGATTTGAACCGGGATCCTTTGGAAGAACAGCCAGTGCTCTTAACTGCTGAGCCATCTCTCCAGTCCTCTCAACTCTCTTCATTTAAAGTGTGTCAACTGTTGTCTTAACTATGGTGAGCATAGTGACATACACCTTTAATTCCAGCATTCAGGTGGCAGAGGCAGATGAATCTCTGTGGGTTTGAGGCCGGCCTAGTCTACATAGTGAGTTTCAGAATAGCAGAGCTACCTTGTGAGACCCTGTCTTGAAAACAAAACCAAAAATCTATAGTGAGCATATGCAATACAACCCAAAATATAATTACTGCTGCCATTTAAAAACTTTGTATGTTGGCCAGAGAGATGGCTCACAACCAATACACCAAAACCTATAATGTTTATTCTGTATTACATTGGAAGGAACACTTGCCTGACTCAACTTAAAGGTACTGAGGACAGCAGACCCGGTTATTTGTGCTTGAGATTTTCTAGTACTTTCATGATGGAAACCACTTCTGAAGGGTGTCCTATCACTTTCTGAAAAGCAAACTGCTAAATAGTCAATGTAAAACTTCTTTGGACTCTCTTTATTACATGTGTAGATTAAATGGGTAATACTTAACTTTGGTACCTAAATCTTAACTTTATGGTCCCTAGCCACTTTGGAGGCAGTCTTGCAATGTTTTCCTCAACATCCTAATTTGTTCCAGTTTCTTACTCCTTTCTCCCTGAAAACAAAATTGACTCTTTCTCCTGAGTTTCTTCTTTGTTTATGCCTATTCTATTTATACTATTAAATGTGTGTAAAGTTATAATTTCATCTGAAAAAAAGATCAAAGTCATCCTCAACTACACAGCTCCAGTTCCAGGCTACCTGGGGTTACAGAGATCCTGCCTCAGAAAACAAAACAAAGCAAAACAAAAAACATAGAGCTAGAGAGTTGGCTCAGCCATTAAGAACACTTGCTGCTCTTGCAGAATACCACGGTTTGATTGCCATTATTCACAAGGTGGTTCACAACCATCTGTAATTCCAGTCCCAGGAGATCCAATGTCCTCTTCTGGTCTCCATTGGCACTAGGCACACTAGTGGTATACATACACATATGCAGGCAAAACATCCATACACATAAAATATCAAAATTTTAAAAACAAAACAAAGTTACATCTGATTTTTTGGAATTGTGTGAGGGTTTCTGTTACAGTAATGGAAGCATTTTGTAAATAATGTCCTGACACAATCTTTTTTCATGTTACCATTTTACTGAAGAAGGACATGGTAGAACATGATCAGTATGCTCTGTCATGTAAAAACACGCACAGGAAAAAAATTAGAAAACAACAAAATTTAGAAATTTTGAGTACTGACATCATTAGGTGATTTTTATTGTATCTTTTTTTCCTTTTTCTTTTTTTTCCGAGACAGGGTTTATCTGTGTAATAGTCCTGGCTGTCTTGGACTCTTTGTAGACCAGGCTGGCCTTGAACTCACAGAGATCCACCTGCTTCTGCTTCCTGAGTGCTGGGATTAAAGGCATGTGCCACCATGCCTGGATCTTTTTTTACATGTTTATTTATTACATCAAGTTACATCTCCATCACAGTGCCCTCTTTCCACCCCTCCCAGTCCTACCCTTCCACTCTCTCTCCCCTACTCTTGTGGAGTGCATTGCCCCTATATATCAGCTCTACCCTAGTTTAGCAGTCATATGAGGGCTAAGAGCTTCCTCTTGCACTGGAGGCCTACATGGCAGCACTACTATGGCAAAGTGTCCCACCAACAAGTAACAAAGTCTATGTTCCTGTTCCTTTTGGTGTGTTGGTTGTAGGATAGTTATCCTGTACTATATGGCTAAAATCCCACTATAAGTGAATAGATGCAAAATATTCTGTTGTGCATGCTTAGAACGTTCTACAGTCATCAAACAAAACATTAAGTACTTACTTACAATCAGGTAGAAAAGCATGTTCCTTGGTTTGTTTGATTTTTTTTTTGTAGGTGTCTTTTTAGAAAATATTCTAGAGGGTTTGCCTGCATGTATGTCTGTGTACCACATTCTTGCCTGGTACCTGTGGCAGCCAAAAGGGCATTAGATTCCATGGAACTGGAGTTACAGACTTTTCTGAAATGCAATATGAGTACTGGGAATCAAAACCCTGGTCTCATTTTTAACAGTAAGGGAAAAGAACTTTCAGGAAGCCTCAGAACAGTTTGTTCTTGCTTAGTGTTAAGAGTGTCTTAGACCTGAAACTTTGGAATCAACACTTAATACTGATCTGGTTAGACACCTATAAAAGTTATGTTGAAATTTAGAAAACAATGTGAGATATTAAAAGGTGGAGTCAAGTAGGGCCTTCAGAAGGTGATTAGGACTTTGTACTCAAGAAATCATTAATCCACTCATTCGACTATAAAGTTAATAGTTTATCTTCGGAGTAATTAGGGATTTGAACTCAAAAATTCGTTAGTCCAGTCATATAATTATCAAAATAATGGCTTATATCTCCAGAACAATCCTGTTATGAATGCAAGTTTGCCTAGCCTCTTAACCTCCCTGGCTTGAGGCAGAGGCAGGCAGAGATCTGAGCCTGAGGCCAGCCTGGTCTATTGAGTGAGTTCCAGCACAGCCAGGACTACACAGAGAAAGAGTCTTGGAAAACAAAACAAACAGCAAAATACCTCACCCGAGGTATTGTGGTATTAGGTGGTCTAAGGCAGATGCCTCTCACTGTAATATCCCATCCAGTGCCCGTGTTCTGACTCAACCTCCACATCTGATTCATCTCTGCCATATGCATTACCTTCACCCCTCATCAATAGCACCCGAAGAGTGTTTCATCCAGGCCCTGGCCACCAGTAATGCAATTCTAACCTATCCTGATAGTCACAGCGTAATTCAGGAGGAAGTCAGAGCTGAAGAGAAAGCCCTAACTATGTCAACGGGTCCCACAGGTAGGTAGCATCTGGACCCTGCCTGACTCCTTTCCTGCCACGATGGCATAGACTGTCCTCAACTTCCAGCGGTCAGGGTTTCCAACGCGGTGTCCCTGTCCTCAGGGCTTCCTGCCTCTGTCAGAAAGGGCCAAGGTCAGCTCCCAGGGAGCCTCCCTCCCAGCCCTGGGCCTAGCCTTGGAAGTGCGACCACTCCCAGCTCCTCCAGCCACAGCCTCCGGCACCGCCTGCAGGTGGCGCCCAGTCGCGAGCGGCCCTCTGGCCCAAGCCGCACGCCTAAAGCTACATCGCTCTCCACCCGCGGCCTAGGAGGGCTCGCGACAAACATTGGGGAGGAGAGACACACATATCGCCCACAAATCTGTCACCGCAAGGCAATTAGTATGGCTCGGGGCGGGTGGAACTCACCATCAGCCTACCGTCCGCTTAAGAAGATGGTACCCAGGAAAGAGAGCTTTCCACTTCAGGAAGTGCGACCTGTTTCCGGATACTGGTGGGCGTGGCCCTCTCTAAGTCTATCTGAACTTCTACAGACTCTTACTTGCCACTTGCAGCTGTTGGAGGACGCCAAAGAGACTTCATTCTATAATGTCCTGGCTACGGAGGTAGAAAGGACCCACAGGTCGGGACTAGAAGTTAAGGTAATGGTGTTGTGTTGGCATTGTTCTTAGCCTGTGTTGAACATCCTTAGGTACTTCCCGTGAAAAGAAAAATATTCACCAGGACGAGAGTCATAGTTTTGTAAGAGATTATGAGAGTCGGTTTACCGAGGGTTCTCTCAAGAAGAATCGGGGATGCAGCGTGTGGGACCTATAATTGAAGGAGCTATTCCGGTGCTTGGATGTCTAGAAACAAGTGGAGTCTTACAACTGTCACAGAGGAAAGAGGCAAATCTTTTGAGCAGAGGGGTGGATAGTGAAGCTTCTCAGAAGGATACTGGGATCAAGTCCCCAGAAGCCATTGGCCTCAGGCAGTTGTAAACACAAGGGCTCTGCTCTTTGGGAAGGATCCACTATGGTAGTGAAGCCTGACTTTAGTACTGCCCGCCTGTCAGAAAACCCAATGAATAGAGAAAGAAATTCAATCCTAAAATTATGGTTTATACAGAGAGAGCCAGCAGTCTGAAAAAGGAGATTAATTATCCTTAAAAAAATGTATTGCATAACACCTCCAGCCAGCAGATTATATAGGGAGAAAGAGATAGGGCTGGAGACAAAGACAGCCAATTGTCTGGAGCTCCATTTTGCCTCCCTGGTCAGGTGGTCAGCCACATTTCTGGGATATGATGTCTGTGTTGTTTTGTTACTTTTTTATACTCTTTCTTCATCTTCAGATGTTTGGACTTAGGCACTCGTTGAAACTCAGATTCTAATTAGTTTCTACTCCTTCAGACGTATTTGGGCTGGACTGGGGGATTAACTCAAAACAAAGGGGAGTGTGTCCATGCTAAGCTAATAATATGTACATTTTGGTTCCTTTCTACAGGATGGAGTACAAGTGTGTCTTCATAATACAGAATATGAAAGTGTCCCCAATCATTCTTCACTGTCAGTAGTAATTCTGAGACCTGTTTCATGTGAAAGATGACATCCTGACACCATGTACCTGGCTAATTGTCAAAAATGGCTTCTTGCTTGTAAGATAATTCCCTGGCAAATAAAGATGTACTTCAGAACAAACCATATGTAGCAGGGGCAGCTATGACCTGGAGTGAGAATTTCTGAAATATGCCTTTGTCTAAAACAAATACAAAAAACAAAAGTAAGAACCAAAGTTTGAAAATAGTGTCAGGTAACCATACATAAAAACCATTTCTCTTTAACCTCTTGGCTTTACTTTTGGAAAGTGTCACAAGTGACATCATTCTGACTGTTGGTTTTAGGTCGGGGTCTCATGAGCCCCACACTGTCCTCCAATTGTCAGTCTTTCTGTTTCAGCTTCCCAAGTGCTGGAATTGCAGACAAGCAACATCGTGCCAGTGAGACTTGATTCTGACTCTGACACCCTTCCACACCTCTGAAGAACGTTCTCTGAAGATATTGTTGATTGGCTGTGGTGGTTTGATGTTGTCTCTCATCCCTGGGATGAGACCTGTCCCCATTGAGTGAGAGATGTCAAGGAATTAATGCCAATAAACTCTTTATGTCCAGTTTTAGGCAACTAAGAGGTTTAGAAGGAATGGCTCTTAGGCCTGCCTTATTTATTCTTCACATTTTGTTTATCCTGTTGGTGGTGCCCTAGCATCTCCAAAAACAGCTTCAATAGACGCTGAACTTCTTCAGAATGTCTACAGACACTAGCCATGTAATTCTTAAAGGAGAACACAAAACAGAGCCAATATATAAGGAGAGCTGATTTTAAAATTAACTATGCAGCCCAGCGAGATAGCCCAGCAAGTTTGAGACTTGAGTTAAGCCCCCTGAACCCACCTAAGGAGGAAGGAGAGAACCAACCCCACAAATGTGCCCGCTAACCTCCACTCACAAGCCATGGCACACACGCAAAATAGTAATAAAAATAATACCAAATAAATTTAAGAACTTGTGTATAGATGCTTTTAAATCTAATTATCTACTTATGTTTTTAAATCTCAGTATCATGCCTTCTAATCATTAGGAAGCATTACTCAGCATGTACACTGTTGAATTATCATTGCTTATGGAGAACAGTCAAGAGTTAGGACCACATGAACACAGGCCTAGGAAAAGTTAGTGGCATTAACAATTCTTATTTGAGAAAGGCAGTTTTCAAATTGCTTCCTAACTGCTATGTTTAGAAAGTATATCTAATACAAGCAGCATAAACATATATATAATGCAGCCAACAACAGTTTGCATCAACACATGGAAGAATTACTCAAAACTGAAGTGCTTCTCCCCATTATTTATCTATGAATCTGTTTAGTTTTTGTTTCTAAAGCAAACTGTAGGTTCTTTGGCTGGGTCGGGTCGACAGCACTAACTATTTAAAAATACACTTTAGATCCATAATGAGGAACAGTATTAATGATCATACCCAGATGTAGTTAATAAATTATATATACTCAACAAGACATGTTTTTTGTCAAGGTGAAGAAATATAGACCAGGATTTTAAATAACAGTACTGCCCAAATGGGAAGATTGTGATTTGGTTTTGCTTTTAATTCTGAATGCTACTGGTTAAAAATGGTAGAAATATCAAAATAATTATATTGGCCACAACCAATACTGTTTAAAAGAGAGCACATGTTGATCATTCTGTATTAATGATATGTCTTTAGCTGCAAACTAAACTTCAGACATAGATCATCACATACAGATACAGAGAGTATTAAATTACCTGGGATGTTAATAAAAGTCATTATTTAAAGACGTTATCATAAACAAAGTAGACTTAGTGAACACTGACTTAAGACTGGGTTTCCTAATTAGTTAAAATTCTGACAAACTTAACAAAAAGCATAAGTAATTATCTTAATTAAACTTTTTTGTATTTTAAGTATTCTTGCAAATGCTGATAGCGGATTAATATCTTACAAGAACTCACTGTGTTTTTTTTTTTTTTAAAGAGAGTATTGGCTTTTAGGTTGTGGGTGTGCTACATTTTGGCCTAAGGGATTCCAGTAGCAGCACAGGACTACAGCACCTTAGGTTCTCACCCGCAGACTTCCTGCACCTCACTCTGACCATTTGCCACTCACTTCGGCTCCCTCATTTTGTTTTGTTTTATTTTCTTCTTTTTTCATTTGGGAAAAAATGCATTCATTTTATCCTGGACAAAATCCTATTTACCATACAAAAATCCTTCATTATCTAAAATATTCCCCTTCACTGAGCATGGTGGCACAGGCCTTTAATCTCAGCAGATTAAAGCAGAGGCAGGTGGATCTCTATGAGTTTGAGGCCACCTTGGTCTACATAGTGAGTATTAGTACAGCTGTGTAGCTATAAATAGTAAAACCTTGTCTTAAAAATAAATGAAATATTCCCTTTATTTCCTTACAAAAAAAATCTCATACTTTCTTTAAAAAAAAATTTGGGGGGCTAGACATGGTGGCACACATCTTTAATCCCAGCACTCTGGATACAGATGCAGGTGGATCTCTGTGAGTTCAAGACCAGTCTGGGCTACAGAGTGAGTCCAGGACACCCAGGGCTATTACACAGGGAAACCCTGTCTCCAAAAATCCCCCCCCCAAAAAAGAACAAACAAAAAACCCAAATGGAGCTAGAGAGATGGTTCAATGAAGAGCACTGGCTGCTCTTCCAGAGGTCAAGTTCAATTCCCAGCACCACATGGTGGCTCACAACCATCCACAATGGGATCTGATGCCTTCTACTAGTATTCAAGTGTGCATGCAGACAGAGCATTCATATGAATATATTTTTCTCGTGTTTATGTGGAAAAGAGAGCCAGTTGAGTCACTTTTGCCCATATGGGTGAGGAAATATTGATGCTGGCTGGTGTGAGATCCTTGGATGTGAGCATGACCCAGAACTCCAGCAGCTGCCATACCTGGGGACTGTCATTTGGAAAGCAGATCTGCTAGGAGTGAGAAGGGCCCATGAAGTACAACAGTTGTGTCCTCTGCCCGATGGCTAAGGAGTGGGAGGCCAGTGTGGACTACAGACCTGTTTTAGTAGGAGCAGTACACCTGAGGCAGGCATGAGCACTGCTAAGGTGGCCCTTACTGAGCCAGGAGGTGTGTACACAGCAAGTGGCCAGTCCCCAGGTTCCTCCTAGCACAGTGGTTCTCAACCCTTCTAATGCTCTGACCTTTTAATACTGTTCCTCCTGTCGTGGTGACCCCAAACCATATTATTATTTTCCTTGCTACTTTATTACTGTATTTTTGCTACTGTTGTAAATCAAAATGTAAATATCTGATATTTCGGTGGTCTTAGATGACCCCTGTAAAAGGGTTGTTTTACCCCCAGATTAAGAAACACTGTCCTCGCTTTAGACACAGGATTAATTCATTCCAGCCAGGAGCAGCAGGAAGGAGGCACACACCATGGGTTAGAAAAAGGAACCTCATTCCACATGGCCAGAACATTGGCATATCGTGGAGAATGGCAGTCCAAGGGGACGTATGTATATACGGGGTCATATTTGGGTAATAGAATTATGAGCTAGCTTAGATGGGCTAGGATTGCACAACTCAGACCAAGGCTTGATAAAATCCAAAAAAAAAAAAAAAAAGAAAGAAAGAAAGAAACACTGTCCTAGCAGGTACATTCAGAGCACCAGGCTGGGAATTGGAGAAAAACACTTAAGTGAAGGAAACAGGAAGAAGGTGGTAGGCTTCATAACCATGGGGTCCAATGTGCCATGCCAGAGCTTGCCTATCTGGGTGTATTCCATGGGGTCACCACAAAAATGGATGTGTGCTACCTCCACTGTCATACTCCAGGTCTTGGCCTATGGTTTACAATTATTCTGGAGCCAATCAAGGAGTTGGCTCCCCAGAAGAAAGGCAGGCACCAGCAGGTAGTTCTACTTACTGCTACTCAGAGGTGGGAACCATTCCAGACACTCCTGGCTCTGGGGTACCAGGTGAGAGGAAAGAGACCTAAGGCTGGGGCTTATATTACACAGTATTTAAACATGGGTGTTTGGGGCTTAGCCTTTTGTTTTTTACCACATCAAGCCTTTCTAAACAGGGGAAAGCAGCAGCTTTGCTGGATCTTGAGCTTGGAAATACACTTCTGTGATGTACGGACAGTGACTAGGAAACACAGTTCTTGGGACATCACATCTTCCAGCACAAGGGTGCCATCTCAGTACCAAAGACCAAAGAGCCTGTAACTGGCTAACAAGAGAAGGAACAGTTGGTATTACTGCTGCATACAGGTTATAGCATTAAAACTAGATGTTCTTTTTTCTTGATCTACAGAGAGAATCAGCACCCTGTGGTTAGGGGATATAAAGTGGAGGCAGAAGAGTAATCAGATGCTGCTTCCTCCCTTGTGACAGCAGAAAGACACACCCTTCAACAGGATGTGTGCTGGGAGGTTGGGAAGGGGAAGGTCAAGAGACTCAAATGGTTTCTCTCTTCTACAGGGCTCAGGGACGGTGTGCAGGAAGGTATAGCTGTGTCTCCTGGATGCCAAGATTTGAGACCCAGAAGTCTCCCATGGCTACTTACCACATCCGCCAGTACCAGGACAGTGACCATGAAAGTGTGGTGAATGTGTTCACCAGAGGCATGGAAGAGCACATTCCCACCACCTTCCGACACATGCTCTTTCTGCCCCGAACCCTCTTGCTCTTACTTGGGGTCCCCCTTGCCCTGGTCCTGGTGTTTGGCTCCTGGTTGCTGGCTCTTTTATGTATCTTCTTTCTGCTCCTACTCCTGTGGCTCCTTGCCAGACAGCCTTGGAAGGAGTTTGTGGCCAGCTGTTTGCACACTGACATGGCTGACATCACCAAGTCTTACCTAAATTCATGTGGCTCCTGCTTCTGGGTGGCTGAATCTGGGGGACAGGTGGTGGGCATGGTGGCTGCTCATCCAGCCAAGGATTCCCCATTAGGGAAGAAGCAGCTGGAGCTTGTTCGCCTATCTGTGTCCTCACAGCATCGAGGACGGGGAATAGCCAAGGCACTGATCAGAACTGTCCTCCAGTTTGCAGGGGACCAGGGCTACAGTGACGTCATTCTTGAGACCAGCACCTTGCAACAAGGTGCTATGACCCTCTACCTGGGCATGGGCTTCAAGAGGACAGCCCAATACTTCTTGAGTATGTTTTGGAGGTTAGCAGGTGTTTGTACAATTGAACTAAACTACTCCTTCCCTTCTGCCTAAGAAGGGGACTGTGACCTATGCCCCTGCACAGCAAGCATGCCCCAATACACTCTGCTATAGGACCCAGTGAACCCTGTCAGTGTGATGAACAATAAAAGATGCTTGCTTGCTCGTGAACACCAAATTCTTATATATGCGATGGCTGTGTGGGATCTTGGGAGCTCTGCTACACTCTGGGTTTCTGGGGTGCATGATTTACTTACTGAGCCCAATATCACTGCTGCATTAGGTACAATGCAAAATATTGCTATATGTATTTCATTTTTGAGTCTGTGGACCAGGGCTGTAGGGGGCATCTCACCTAGCCCGACACCTAGTTGGTTGAATGTAAATGTGGGAAATGAACATAGAGTTATCTATTCCTGTGTTCCAGGAAGCCATCAGCTTTGGCCTGTGTTCACTGACCTTCTCAGATTTAGTGAATGATGCCTTGGGTCACTTTTTTTTTTTTTTTACTTGTTGGCAGTTTCATACATGTATACCCTGAGTTCTTGCTGCACTGTTTCCACTCGCACAGGTTTTCATTACAACTAAGCCCAGTCCAGGAACAAGACTGGAGTCCCCAGATACTGGAGACTGATACATGCATCAAAGGATTCTTGGGGAAAAAGACCAACATCTCAGGGCCTTGAACTGTTTTAGCTTATGTTCACATCCTCAGATTGGAGACTTTGCATTAAAGAGACATGCAGACTTATACAAAGTACTAAGAAAGCTAGCTCATTTACACCAGGCTTCAGGAAAAGTAAATTTCTAACTGCCACATGTGTTTTGGGCTCAAAAGTCCTGTTGTCCTCATACGGAAAAGCTAGAGCTATGGGTGTGCACACACCCTGCACACATGTGTGCATAGTCACTGAAGTCTCCCTATTTGGAAATCAGAAAAAAAATTGCCTTTATCACTTTATCTTATACCAGGGCTGTCTTTAGAGAACATGCTGTGTAGCTATTTCCCATGCAATGAAACATTATTTTCTGAAAGGAGAAAGTCACTCCTGAGACTCCCACAGTAAGTGAAACACAGGCCTAGGAGGTGAGAAAACTTCAAGATCAGGAAGCAACTGAAAGTTAAGGGATTCACTGAGGCCCACCCCAGGGTTAGGTAAGCAGCAATTGGTGGGGAGAAGAGACTCCCCTTCAGAGCTGCCTGCAAGAGGTGCAGGCTCCACAATGCATCTTGTGAGGCATGGCCATGGCTGGGCTGGACCTTTCAGTGAAGATGCCTTTGAATCATCTATGCTCCTGTAACTAACTCCTTGCACATATTCCTATATATATTTCAATAAATTCGCTAATCTAACTAAGCTAGGCTCGGGTGGAATAATTTATCTGCTCTGTTAAGTGTCCAATCTGGAAAAGGACATCTGTTCAGATATCTGGGAAAAAAATAAAAATCTTCACAACACTTGCCATTGTAGAAGACTCCTCTGCATCTTGTAAATCTTACGCATTAACAGTGCTCTGCAAGCTGCACACCAGTACTGTCTTCTCAAGTACCTGGGTGCCCTCTTGAGAAGGAACCACACAGAGGGTTGGTGCCCACCTCCCAGACTGTGGAGACCTTGGAAACCTGCCTTAGGCTCTTGAGTAAGAAACTTATGCTTCTCATGAAGATATGAGTCTCTGGTTGTTTTATCTCACACAGTTTGGTAGGTGCCATGGATGAATCAGGGTGAGTGCTATCCTCCATCATGGACTGTTGTTCTGAGGAGCATGGGATGGGTGGAGCTGCAGGCTGTATGTATGCAGGGTGAAATTTCATTACATCTGGGAGATGGCCATTTAAATGCAGTGATAGCATTCCACTGGGGAATTCCCTGTTCAACCATGAGCGTTTTCTCACCTACAACTATAGCCTTCTGGGATGGATGATTTTGTTTTCAAATGCACCAAGTTTAACATGGTCCAACCAGCTTAGTCTCACCATGGTGGCTCCATGCCAATGGGAATACCCCCTGTACCTCATTTCATGGCATTGTACTATGTCCTCTACCCTACGAAGATGATCACTTACCTGCTAGAATTCCACTGAGCAGATGTTCCTGATAGTGAAGTACATGTGCCTCACTGGGCCTCTGGGAGGAAGAAAGCTCTGGTCCATGTGACCACCTACATATGGAGGCATACCTGAGGGAGGCCTCTGCATGGGACCAGAGGGCATGTATAACAGTAAATTTTTATTTATCACACATATATTTATTAAAACTTAACAATTACCTAACAATTGTCTATAAAATTCCTAAATCCTAAACCCAAACCCTAACTCTGAAACCTAGCACCTAAAACTTCTTAATACTTATAATACAAGCATTTAACATTAACCTAAGGTTTCTCAAAAGGATATTTTTCTCTGAGTGTGGGTCTTGATGGATGGCTGGTCTTCATACAATTTTTCAGTCTTAAAGTCTCTGAATTTCGTCGGATCCTAAGACAGTTTATCAATCAGGAATCGCCTTCCTGGTCTTAAGACCAATTATTTAACATATGAAAGTCTCCCAGGCGGCTCACCTATTCAGATGCTTATGGTCTGCAAAGGCCCAAAGTCCCAGAGCTCTGAGGAAAGACAATTCTGCATCTAAGCGAATCTCAGGGAGAATCCATCTCCTCTCCAGACCCAAAACAGGTCAACATCAGAGGGTGAAGCTTTCCGATGAGACTGATGGGAGTTTTCTGCAAGATGAAGAGGAGGTAAAACAGAAAGAGGAGCCAAGCTCTCTGTCTGTCTACATGCATCTTGACTTAAATATCTTCAGCCCAGGCTTTGTGCTTTTTTCAAGTTATACCCTTTGGGTCAGTCTTTTTCAAAAGCTTTTTGCAGAGGGGCAAGAATTCACAGGCGGTCCACAGATGCGGGCAGGTGCCTCAGGGCATGTCCTCATGTCCCCACCCCCAAATATGATCAGAGAGATATCGGCGATTTCCCAAGTACATGTCACTTCGGAAGTAAGTCTTTTATCTTAAAGTCCAGGCTTTTGCTATCCCTATTCTATCATATGCTAACACTAAACCTACCACAGGCATGATGTCCATTTTAGGTACTCTCCTTCATCCTTTCCACTCTCTGACCAAGGGAGAACAGTGTAGGCCTCTCACTGAGGTGTCCATCCCTGCTGCTGAAAAAGGAGACCTGCTTATAGGCATTACCCTTCAGCCAGCCCTGAGCTGCTCAGCCCTTGCTGTAATGCAAGTTGAACCTAGTTTGATGCTCTGTTGAGAGAAATCCAGAGGCCACCCACCTGGGACTCATCTCTTCCCAGTCCATCCAGCCCAGAGTGTTAGTGAAAGGAATGAAAATTTTAGAGACCCCCTTGGCAGGCAGTGAAGCCAGGCAAGCTGGGTTCCAGGAACTTAGCTGATCATAAAAAGGGTGGAACCAAGAATGAACGTCAATTGAGTCATGGGCCCTGGGTTTCAGGACCTGGCTGACCACAAAGTAGATAATGAAATAAGATTAGATTCATTCCTGAGAAAAACAAGTATAGGGTGTGTTTCCTGCTAATTAACTAAACAATGGGCTGGTACATTCTACCTGCATTCCCCCTCACCCCCTTCAGTTATGGTAAACAATGGGCTGGGCTGGTACTTTCCACTTGTATTTCCCCTCACCCCTTTGGGTTGTAGTTTAAATACTCTACTCTCCCCCAAATCGGGGTCACGTCTCCTAACCCTGCGTGGGATACCAGTGGCACCCTCAATGCACTGAGCCCCTCCCCCAAATAAACCTCTTGCAATTGCATCAAGATGGTCTCTTGCGAGTTTTGGGGGTGGCCGTGATATCCTGAGTGTCGGGAGTAGGGAGACGGACTTCCCTCCCCTGGGTTTTTCGTTAGGGACAGTCTTGACCAGTGTCTGAGCTGCCCCTGAAGCCTGCAGGAGTCCCTCTTTTAGAGTGCCTCTCCAGGCAGCAGGGTCTGGTCCTGGATGTCAAATTCCAAAGCTCTGAGCCAAAACAAACCTTTTCACTTTGCAAGTGGATTATCTGAAGGACTGAGTGACAGTGATGTGAAGCTGACCTCCACTGTGAGAGCCAGGGCTCACATTCAGGATGCTCTAAAGCCAGCATGCTGTGGCCACAGGCCTGATCAGCGTGAACAGAAGTTTGAAGTCATCAAGGCTGCCTGTTCTGCACAGGAAGGGAGGAAAGGTTTGGGGAGCTGGGACAGCTGGCAATAGACCCTGTCCTCAAGGAGGTCCCAGACAAAGCACCAGCTCCCTCTCCCTCCCTCCACCTTCTGCTCTCCCAGGCCTCCACCCATCCCCAGCATGCCAAATGAAGGCTGAAAAGTGGCCTCCTGCTGCTCTGATTGTGGCACTATAGAAGGCCGGTCTCTGGGACAGGGTGGGAGGGAGGGGCAAGTGCTGACCCAGGCACAAAGGGCTGTGAAGGCATCTAGGACAGCCATTGTGATGCATCTAAATTTTGTCCCCAAAACAACTGACCCAGAAGGTCGTGCTTTACTCTCCTTGGTGACTGAATGGAGGTTGCAGTGAAGCCAGGAGAAACAGAACAACAAAGCCAGGAGTGGCCATGAGCCAGCACAGCTCCAGGCTGCTGAGCAGGCATGGATTGGGATGGGGTGGAGCAGGAGGCTGGCAGCAGGAGGCCATGGACAGAGCCTGTGAGCCACTGGGTTCTCCTCAAATGAAGCTGGAGGCTTAGGGCAGACTGGGTTCTGAATGGTGGATAGGTTGTGCCAAACACACCTGCTCCATGTTTACTCAGAGCATAAGCCTGGAAAGGAACATGACCACTGGTTTACACAGTCCCTCCTCTCCCTTATCTCTGCTGCTTTTTCATCTAAGGAGCCAAATACATGAGACAAAAATACATCTTTTGTCTCTTTCTCTTCCCTCCTCTTTCTCCCTCTCCATCTTTCTCTCTCTCTCTCCCCCCTGTCTATCTTTCTCTCCTTCCCCCCCCTCTCCATTTTCCCTCCTTCTCTTTCAAATAAATTTAGATAGAAATGAATCTGGGTGTGGTGACTCATGCCCGTAATTCCAGCACTTGAATGTTTCAGGGAGTGCTGCTTTGGGAAGCGAACTACCATAGCACTACAGGCCACTAAAATAAAGCCACTGCTTCCTGGATAAAATGATGGACACATGCCATTGTCTGCTATCTTATGAGTTAATGCAAGGGCTGGAGAGATGGTACCGTGGTTACATGTACTGACTGCTCCTCCAGAGGAGTCCCCACAAGGCAGCTCACAACTCTATGTAACTCTAGTTCCACAGGATGCAATAGCTTCTCTGAGCTCCATGGACACTCAAGTGTACAGACATAAATGAAGCCAAAATACGTACACATATGGAGTACTAAAAGTAAAGTAATTTTTTATAAAAAGAGCTGTTCCAATTGTACCTGTCCGTAACCTGTCCATGAGGCCATCCCTCAATATGGTGGGTTCACCTTAATGCTCACTGAGGAAATGAGCATCTTTTTAATAAGATAATGTACCTTTTCTCCTCAGAATCCTTGGCCTTCAGTGTAGTATCTATGGCAGCCATGAGGTTCCCTGTGGGTCTGCCCCTCTGTCTCTTTTCAATGCTGGCCAGTGCCTAATTATACTTTTGCTGGTACCCTGGGCTTCCTGACTCTTTCCCTGGACCACAGTTCCCACCATGTGTCTGCTTGTCTGCCATGATGCTGACCTCTCTATCAGGTTAACTCCAATGGCACGTCTGTCTTCCTTTCTCTTAAGCTTTTAACTTCAAAGCTATAATAAACTTGTCTCTAAACCTCACCCTATGTGGTCCATGCATTTGAGTCTTTAAATTTTTGAGAGAACCACCCAAAGCCAATAGCTAGAGCTGCTTTTGTGACTATCAGGTTTCCCAGGATCCTAGTTCCCTAAGCTAAGAAAGTCTCTATTGTTCTCAACAACAACACAGAATTCACATATTGATTATGTTTAATCTGTAGGTTTGAAGAAAAAAATCTTTTTTTTTGGGGGGGGGGATGGGACAGTCTCTTGCTACACAGCACAGACCGGCCTCAAACTCTCAATCTTCTTTGCCTCAGCCTCCTGAACACTGGAATTACAGGTGTCTTTCCACCATGCCTAGTTTGAAATTTTTTAAGTAAACAGAATGAGTGTATTTCCTGCCTCCTAGTGTCTTGGGGCTACGGTAAATGCTAAACAGTGCACACAAAGCATGGAGCACAGGAGGCCTGCAAGAAAGCTAGCAAGGTGCCGAGGTCCCAGCGATTTATACTCTAGCATATGACATGACCACACTTCTCTACCGTTTTTGAAGTTGGTGTGAATGAAACAAGATGAGTGTCACTTCCATGTAGACATTTTCAAGCCCCTATATCGTTCCCAGAGCTTCTACCCAGTCTTACAGTTTCAGCCCTGGAGTCCTAGCTGAGAAGCCTCCACCACACAAGGCTTCTGGAGCACCACTGTGGGTTTTCTTTCTGCTGTAATGAGCTAATAAGCTTTAGAGACTGGTTGTCCCTGTGTTGTGGGGTACTCACCAGAGAAGACTGCTCGGATATGGGTTTAGGCCAATAGAAAGTCTTTGTTAGTCAGCCAGCAACTACACTGGGTATTCATGATCCCATTGTAACCCCGAGCCTTTCCCAGGGTGAGCCTTTAAGCACAAAAACCATGTTCTGGATCGACATACTTTACTTACAAGAGATGGATAGGGCATCTTCAAAAACCCCAAAAGATCTGCAGAATATGGCATTCAAAGATGTTATCTTAAATCAAGATTTTCTTTTTTTTTGATATCGAGACATATCAGCGCCTGACAGCACCCCCTATTCTACTCCAAGTAGAAGATAAGCATCGAAGAACCTCCACTGTAAGATGGTTGAATTAGTGGCAAGCCTATCTCTTGGCATGAAAAAACCCCTTGCACCAACTGCAGACAGACTGCTGTCCAAAAAGGACAAAACTTGGTAGCAGGGAAGTCGACAGCCTAACTCTGCCAAGACAGGGTAGGTAAGTCCTTCATAATCCCTGCTCTACAACAAATGTCTGTCATAGAAACAGGACCCAAAGGCTGAAGACTGATGCAGGAATGTATGGAGAGAAAATGGGAACTGTCCAGGCAGTCATTGGTATGTCCTTTCTTAGTTTTGGAAGCTGCAGGCCCTGCACTTCCTATATAAGCAGATATATTTATCCTTCTCAGGTCTCTGAGGTGGTTGAAGAATAGACAGCTAGAGTCTCATAGCTAAATTTTGAGTTGTTTAGGAATCAAGAGGGTGTTATAGATCTAAGAAGATACTCTTAAAAGTGTGTTGCAAGTTAGTATGAATGTTGAGTCACATATAGACCTTTAAACACATGGAGATGGTTAGATAGTAGAATGTTAAAGTCAGGGGCCAAATATGTATAAACTGGACATTGGGAAGGTATACTGGGCCATTTAACTCTCATAAATATGGCATATTTATATCTGTTGTTTTGTAGAATACTTACTGTTATAAGAGAAGGAACCATCTGTTGGACTGAAAGGGGAAACTTCTGGGGGGAAGAGGGTGGAAGGGCGGGATAGGAAGGGGGAATAGGGAGGGGTTTGTTACTGAGATGTAACTTGAAGAAAAAAAATAAAGTATTTATAAAAAAATAACTCAGATCTCAAAAGAAAAAAAAAACAAGAACAGTAGGTCAAAAGTGGAACTACAGAAGCTGAAAAGCAAGGTTAGCACATTTAGAGACTTTCCCAGACTTCAATGGGTTGGGCCTTTGTTTTAGTTGTGGCAGTTGGTGCTGTCTACATGTTGAGTTTTACAGACAGCCTGAATGGAATGTCCATCATGGGATCAGTTGTGCTAAGGTCTCGGGCCTGATAAAGTCTGGGACCCTGTTACATTCCCCACTGGTCTTAGTGAATGAGTCAAATCATGGACTTATTCTGTTTTAAAGAGGTGCAGTTGGTCCTAAGGATCATGCAAGTCATTGTTGACAGCAGAGTAGCTAGCCGGGGGACCTAGAGAATAGGACTGGCACCAGTCATTTGACTTATGTTTTTGTCTCTCTTGGTGTGGGGGGGGTTACCCAGGGCAAGAATTTTTTGGAATGCTCTTGATCAATTATCATAGTTGCCTGTTGTAACCTCCCACTGGGTCTGTACATTTAAAAGCAAACATGGTTGACTCACCTCTGCCAATGGGAGGCTGAAGAGTTCATCTTTTGGGTCCAAGACAGTGTGCACCTGTTTTTCTGAAAGAATCAGAATCATAAGAATCGGAGGTTCCAGGTTTCTTCACAGGCAGGAGAGGTGTAGTTCAAGATGACTGCAAGACACCAGGATGGATACCTGCCTCTTCAAGTCAAACAATTTGGACTGCAGTTTCTCCGTTTGTTTCCAGGGTCATTTGGTGTTATTTAATCTGGATAGAGGTAGTTGAACTGGTTAGTTGAACAATTATAAGAGCTTGATGTTGGGCCAGTCCTGGGGGTTGGTTTCTTCTGACAGATAGTGAGAAATCAAAAGTTTTGCTGGATATATGTAAATCTAACTGAGTCTCACCAGCAGAGGAGATGGTGGCTTTCAGTCTTGTCCCAATCAGTTTTCTGTTGTTAAACACCCTTTAAGCTACCTCCAGCAACTAGGACCTATTTATACCTTTAAAATTTTCTAAATTTTATAATTTTTTTTAATGTCTAGGAACAACTGGGTGACAAAGAAAATCTTTTTACCATCTGTTTTTAATCCTTTTGAAAGGACCTAATGAAAGTTGTTTAAAGTCTCCTTGGTCAGTGTTGGAGAGGGAAAATTCTTTCTGGCAGTGATCCCCCGCTCTGCCCAGCCCAAGAGCGATTTTTTGTTTTGTGTGGGTTTTGTTTTGTTTTTTGGTGGGGTTTGTTTGGTTTTTTTTTTTTTTACCTCTCCCCACTTCCTGGTTAAAGAATGGTGGGTTTTACAGATCATTGGTTAAAAAGAAGACATAAGTCAGGAAAGAGAAAGGAGTGGAATTTTTCCTTTGGTTTCAGCACAAGGGAACTTTTCCCTCCCCTGGGGCTGCTTAGAGCAGAGCCCAGGGAATGTACACTTACCTCAGGGAACTATTTATACTCCCTCTGTGCATTCCATCTAGATGGCAGGGAGCCCTGGATGAGAAGCTTGGCTTCCCCACTCCTCCACACAGGGACCAACGCTGACCATGAGCCGGAGTCAAGCAACAAAATAAATAAAAGCACTCCTGTTCCCTGAGTGGGACAGGTGGAGAGCTGGGGGTTCTCTGGGTATCCTGGCAGAGGCAAAGGATTCAGTTCCTAACAGGAGGGGGCACAGGTCTTAAGCCAGGTGGGGGGAAGACTGTACACCAGAGAAAGCCACTGGCCACTAAAATAACACAAAACTGACAGAAACACACACACACACACACACACACA